>JANHFO010006464.1:26371-39421 GCA_032468095.1 Pareas carinatus | reverse complement strand
ATAGAGATAGAGATAGAGATAGAGATAGAGATAGAGATAGAGATAGAGATAGAGATAGAGATAGAGATAGAGATAGAAAGATATATATATTGCTGATTTTTGGAAGCTGAAAAAGAGCTACATCACACATGAGAAAAGTCCCATAAAAATATACACCCTCTTAACACTTGATATAGCAAGGCAGATGAAGTGCCTATCCTTGATGACCTACCAACAGTTCTCATTTGTTTTCATTTATTCTTTTTTTACTAAAATAGTAAGCCCAATGCCAACCACTGTGTTTTCCTTTCCCTAAAATGCAGAGTCTAGCAGGATTCAGCAAAACAGAATATGGCAGAGGTATCTCAAGCTGGTGCTTGCTTTCATAATACAACTGTTGTTTTTCAGTCTCTCAAGGCATCTTTGACTGATTGATGGACACCATTTCACCATAACTCTATCAGTAAATACTGCTTTGAGATCCTACAAGCTGTCATTAGTGAAAGGATGTTTACTGTTTACTGTTGGTCTGCCTTAATTCCCTTTTGCTTTTTCAGACATCAGGTCTAATCTTTTTCATTGTCTCATGCCTTTGTATTATGTGTCCATAGCATTAAAACTTCAGTCTTATTATTGGTGCCATTTGGTTTTATTCTACTTAGTATTAAATAATGCTTTTTTTTTTGCAACCCAAGGTATTTTCAACCATTTTATCCATATTTTAAAAACATAACTTTTAATTTGCTTAGCCTTTTGATGTTCCAGTTCTGATACCCACGTTACAACTTTAAAACTGAGTCGGACAATGCTGAATATTCATCTTCATAAATATGTAAGGAAGAGGGATCAGGATCTACTTCCTGCTAAACCTATAGAAGGAAAAAGAGGAAGAGTTAGAAGATAAGGGTCATGGTGGCGCAGTGCCAACTCTGCTCACACTTCTTGAAGTTTGATTCCTTTGATCCTGATTGGCCGGAGGTTGACTCAGTCTTCCACCCTTCTGAAGTTGATAAAATGAGGACTCAGATTGTTGTGGGCAATATGCTGTAAATTGCACAGAGAGGACTGTAAAACACTGTGAAGTGGTATATAAATCTAAGTGCTATTGCTATCTCAGTGGGATTCTTGAGCAAAGGCTTGTCAGATCTGATGCCAAATCTACATACACAATAATCAATTCTAGCAAAGCGCTCCAAAGTGAAGTATCCTAAAGTAATATTTACATTTTGTTTAGAGAACAAGATTTTTCTCTAAAGGAGATACCTCCTTTCCTTAGATAATCATGCAAATGGATAATATTTTCTGACCAAGGCAATTTATTAATCTATACAATAATAGGATTAACTTTATCTTACAATGTTTTGTGAAATTGTCATTGATATGTATAGCCAGTTGCCAACTCTGAATTATCAGTGGCTTGTATCAAATTCTCCTTAATCTTAAGGGGAAAACAAAAATATGTACCCCTAAAGAATATATAATAAAATATAATCAGTGAAAAGAAATAGAGCTGATTTAGACAAGGAAGGATTTTCCTGCAGAAAAGTGATAGAAAATATACATGTAGAGGATACCCTGGTTTTAAAGCAAAGCTCAAGACTGTGAAAGCGTGAGTTCTCTTTGATGATAGCATTACTCAACTTTGTAGCTCTTTTAACAAAAAAAGAGCTCTTTTGTGTGACAAGAGTTAATGTGTAAACAGAAAGATGTATCAATAATGCCTTCTGAACTAAAGAAAATATGGGAGAGTCTCATCTCCCCTATGTTATGTATATTTTGCAAGATGCCCTTTCATTGAACTCATCTAATTTTGTATCCAGAAATTGTATGCCTTCCACACAGCAGACTGTAAAGACAGGGCTCTGAAGATGGGTGGATGATACTAAATACTGAATATTGGCTTCCTACTTGCTTTAACGTTTCCATAGTCAGTTAACACTTTCTAAATGAATTTCTGCATCACTCCCTCTGATAAATAGCAAACTCTGATGATGGGACCACATGGGCAAACACAATAGAGATTCCATATGGTTTAGACAGGTAGAAGTAAACAAAGAAACAACAAAAAAGAATAAATAAATGACTAAGGAAGCAACCTTCTACCCACTTAGCAAAAAGATCTCCCAAGTGAACAAGTCTCTTTTATAATCTTTTGCAACCAACCCTGGCATAGACATGCCTCCACACTTTCATGAGAACACTTTCAATTCATACCCAACCCATGAATGGAATGGCTTTAAGTGTTAAAGCAGGGTTTTTCATCTTATTTCAATACTGTCCAAGGGCAGTTTCATGGTGTATAAAAACTTTTTAAGCTTTGTCATGGAAGGAAGTTGGGTGAGTGTAGCAACTGGCAACAGAGAAGCAGTATAGGGATTGTCAGTGGGTTAATAAGCTTCAGACTGACATAGTTCTCTGCTGGTTGAAGGTTGTATGAAGAGCACTTCAGCTCAGCACTGGTGAAATGTCATAAAATGGGCGAGGATTAGTTGGGAGAAATGGGAAAGGCAGTGGAAGTGTTCTTCTTGGAAGAAATAGTTGGCTAAAATCACAAATAGGCGAATGGGAAGCTTTAGCATTTTTTTACAGCTTCCTTTTCTTTACTTTCAAAGGGTTATATCCAGCCAAGGTAATTAGATTAGATTAAATTAGATTAGATTAATCTATCTAATCTATGATTAGAAAATACTTAACTAATACATACTGCCAACTTATATCTTTGAACATACCATCAACTGGGTTTAGAGTTCTGACTATGTGTTTTAGTGGTTAAGGCACCAGGCTAGAAAGCAGGAGACTATAAGTTCAGGTCCTACCTTAGCCATGAAAGGCAGCTAGTCCCATTTTAGGCATGAAAGTTGACTGGGTGACTTTTTGTCAGTTTCTCTCCCTCTCCTTCTCCCCCCCCTCCTCTCTCACCCCATGTTTGCTGTCTTCAGTTATTTATAAGTAATAAAGGTGGGATATAAATTAAATAAACAAAATAACTGTATGTAGCCTAATTGCCCAGCTGGGAGGTTTGCCATTAGACCATTCATTTAAAGACATATTACTGTATAAGAAATGTATACCTGGAACCAGAGCCCAGGAGAACAGTAACTAGCTCAGCACTTCTACACTTGGTAGGTATACTTTGCAGGTAACTTCATCTAACATCCCTAATCATGGAGCTGGTGGCTATAAGAAAGTGTATTTGGTGCAGTGGCTAAAGCATTCACTTAGGACTAAGGAAATCGAGGCTTAACTTTATCCTCAACCATAGACATTTACAAGGTTATTTGGAACCAGTCGTCTGTTTCAGCCAGTTTATCACACAAGATTGTTGTGGTGGTGGGGGGATGGAAGGATACAATGACATGCCTCATTCATTGAGTGATTATAAACATATAGTGATGCTTTTGAAAGAGCACTTATGAGATCATTTTATGAGAATTAGTATGTGTCAAATTAATATTGTGTCAAGCAACACAAATCTGGGAATATTGAACTTTTCCCACAGTTTAGAGGCAGACATATTTTTGCAAATATCATGTGCTCAAAATAGGTTCTGCCTGGCAACATTCCTCTGAGTAAAACATAAAAGACATATCACAGGAAACATATAAACGTGGAAAACAGCTAGTGTTGACAGCATCCCACCCAAAGGTATGAGAAACTATGGCAATTTTTTGCCATATTAAACTATTGTTTATTTTTTAAAAATTCACACAGGACAGTTTTTAGATAAATAAAACCTAAAATTTTATATAACCACTTTACCTGGTTGCATTTTGTTAATTTGTCTGAATAAGCAATTATTGTGCTTTATTGGTACTTTATAATTCTCCATGCCTTCTTTTTCTTTATCCCTGTTTCTTTCTCTCTTCCCTATTCTCTTGCCGTCTTCAATTCTGTTTCAAACAGTCAGCATTTCAGTGAACAAGATAATTTCAAACTGTCCCTTTAAAATTGCCATCATTTTTCTTCATCAGTTATTCTTTAATATCTTTACAGTGTGGGTAGGTCGCTCGGGAACTAAATTACTACTTTGAAAGAACATAAAATTAAAGTAGTAGTATATATAACAAGAATGGACCCTGAAGATTATTTCATATTCTTGTCTGGAGGCAAAATGTTGATATAGTTTTCTTTCCAGAATTATATACTTTCCGTTCCAGCCCACTGCTCTTATGTTTACAGAAATCTCTCTCTCCATTAGGTCCTTTTCCCACATTTCATATGATGATGGGAGCTGCCCCAATGGTTTGGCCATCTGAAGTCCCTTTGAACATCCCACCTCCTCAGCCTTCTTCTAGCTTTCTCTTCCAGCACCCTGCCTACTCCACTTCCTTCTGGGCCTTGAGCTGCCAATAGCACACACACAGTTCTTCCACCCACCGCAGTATGCAGCTGGTAAGCAAAATGTTATTCTCTTCCTCCTCATTTTGCTTCTTGCCAGCTATCTTTGGGCCAACAGGCACACTAAAAACAGTGGTAAACCAGGTGACTAAGCAGAACAGTGTAGATGCCTCAGTATAACATTTTAAGCCATTTCCTCAACTCAGCCATGATTTTAACCAATCAAACGTTGCCTTTTGCAATATCCAGGTTCTTTCTATCCTATAGCATCTCATCTGACCTCCACATTTTAGGTGGATATTTAACAGGAAAGCGAGCACAGCTCTATTGGCTGATGCAGGAGAAATCATATATGCAGTGTCAGTCTGATCAGGATTACAGCCAAAGGCAATAAACTGGCTGCCAGTTCACTGTGTTACCCTTCAACATTTACAAATAAGATTCGGGAGACGACGGTAATTCCTCAATTTCATACTGTGGCTTATGTTTGTGCCCTTTGCCCCACACTTACATATTGCTGAGGGCACTGCTTTGCCTTCCCATACTGTATTTGTTGACTCTGCAATTGGTGTTCCCCTACCTATTTGAAAGCAGACAATATTTTTTTTTAAAAAAAATAGAATTGCTCTTTCAGCCAGAGATCAGTGTTAAAAAATGCTTCTCCGACAATGTCTTAGCCACACTTCATAATATATCCCAATCATTGCAATTCAGTAAAGGGCAGGTACAGATTAAATGACAGCATAGTGTTCAAGGTGCCCTGATAGACAAGGGGGATCTGGTCCCTACTCTAGTCTAATAATAAGTAAAGGTTTTCCCCTGTCCAACTCTAGGTGGCAGTACTCATTTCGGTTTCTTAGTGGCTGGCATGACTATACGCTGAGGTGCACAGAACACTGTTACCGTCCCACAAAATTGGTATCTATTTATCTACTTGCATTTTCATGGTTTCCCTGCTAGGTTGGCAGGACAAAAACAGGAGCTCACCCTGTCACACATAGTTGGGTCTCAAACTGCCAACCTTCTGGGCAACAAGCCCAGTGTCTTAACTGCTAGTTCAATGCATCCCTAGCCTAATAATAGAGTTTTCTTATGAGAAAGAAACAGTGGTTGTTAGACAATCCTGACAAAATGATGTTGATGGAGTCACAGAGTAGAAAGAGACTGAGCAATAACAACAAAGCAACTCTAGCCTTGACCTCTTAAGGAAAAGGGTAAAACCATCATCCTTACCTGATCATGAAAGAGAAGGCAGGGAAGTCTTTTGTTTTGAACCATTAATGAAATGTGTACACTGATGAACCTAAAGTTCCTAATTTTTATGATGTTTCATAGTGCTGCTGAAGTTCAAGTCATGTCTAGGCTTATGGGGCAATAAAGAGGAATAGGCACAGGCCCAGTCAGAAAAATGCAAAGTCCTGGATGTAAAAATGAAAATTAAACCACATGTTAATGTTTGTTTTTGACATATGAAGATATCTTTCTTTAAATGATTATCATTGTTTGAGAGGAAGAGTAGGGTGCATAGTTGGCTTGTTTGCCCTGCAGAACGACCCATGACCTTGAGGATCCAACTACAGAAAAGACCCTGTTGTATGTACAGAGCATCTCACAGTTCTCTTATGGGATGTGGAAGAGCCACAGGAGTGGGGAGTAGGCCATCAGGCAGAGACAAGGAGATCAGCAGAGAAGAATCGGCACTTGGGTCTTCAAGAATTGACACACTGAAGCACTGATTAACTATCAAGCCAAGAGGCATGGAGGACCATTTCTCCACTGAGTCCACATTTCTTCAGACAAGAAACAGGAGGAAACAAAACAGTAATGTTTTCTGACACCCCATCTCTCTCTACTTTTCAAATAGATATGAGAAAGTAGTTCATCATCTTATACTGACCCCTTGCAGATAGGTCTTCAAATAAGGCTAAGGATCACACTGACATTTGTTCAAAGGTTGCCCTTCACTGCTGATTCCTATTCTAAACACAAGCCTCACATTCTAACCTCTGGGGCTGAATTTCTATACTTGAGATCAGCGTATGATAAGAATTGAGGCAATTAAAATTGCACAAATTCAGAACACGTTTTTCAGGGCCATGAATTTCAGGTTGAGTCCTGCCAGGGTATTCTGTGCCATGTATGCTGATGACCAAGGAGGAGTAGGCAGGAGACTTTATTACTATGTCAGCCCAGGAAAATGAAGCCAGGAATTCAGCTGTTCATCTTTTCTGAACTGGTCTAACTATTCATCTCAGCCCTTCATAATATTTCCTTGCTATCCTTTACATAGCAAGGCAATAATTTAAATTAATGACTTAGCAGGCATCTACAGGAATCTTAAATGGGGGCTTTTGGGATGCCAGAATCTGGAAGGAATTATTTTCTTTCTTTTCTTCCTTCCTTGCTAACCACCACTACCAAGACAGACACTCACCATTTTTTGATTAAATGCTAACCCCTGTGAGAACCATCAATACAAAGGATGAAAAATGCAAGCCTGCTTTGCAGAAATTCATTAAGCACTGTACCATAGATGATTGCAGGTGCACGTTAATGAATTACATGACTATTGAAATGCAATTAAATGCAGCTGCATATGTTTACAAAACTACAGAACCAAATTACAGGTATCGCTGGCACCCATAATTCATCCATAATTGACAATTTTCATATTACCGGAATAAGGAATCAAGTCATGCAGATGATTACTGTATTCGCCTCTCAGCACTGGAGACTTGGAGGCTCATTTCTTATGCAGCACCATAAATGAAATAAATTGCAGGCTTCCAGGTTAGGATTGATGAGAAAGTAAATGTGCTACTGAAAGTCAGATTCAGCATCCTTCCAACCAACCCCTTCAACTTCCCAGCCCCATATGGGTGTGGTTAAAAAGTGCTCATCTCGAACGGCTTTTCAATCACCACCATATCACGTCTTGTGTAATGGTTAGAATTCAGACCCGCCAGTCATATTTGCAAGCCATTCTTACACTGAACCCAACTCTCCTCTCTTTCACTTTTTCTTCTCCAACTGCAGGTTGAAAACATTTTCAGCCGCTCACTACAGGTAGTCCTTAAGACCAGTTACTTAACAACTGTTTAAAGTTATGAGATATCCGCCAAAAGCTACTTACGATCCCATTTTGAAGTTAACTGCTGCTGCAGCACTCCTGTGGTTATTCGCTCACTATGACCAACTGCAGGGATACCTATTTCCCTCACCCCACCCCACCCCACCAGGTCTCAGCAGGTCTTGAGCCTACTCCCCACTCCTGAGTCACTATAGGGTTTGGCCCTCTCTCCCTGCATCCCATTACCCATTTCTAAGGTTCTTTAACAACTGGAGTTTGAGCTGCTAGCCACGAGCTAGCTGGGACTTCCTATCCACTTCCTGCAAATGCCAGTGTGTGTGTGTGTGTGTGTGTGTGTGTGTTTGACACCAGACAGGTAACTTCCTCTCCCCATGCTAAGGCTCACTAACCGATAAACAGAAAAGGACATGAACTGCATTTGTTCAATCCAGCATCTGTTCCAAGGGCAATCAAGTGAACCCAAGCCTTTCCTCTCTAACCTGGCTTTGGATGAAAGAAAATGTCTGAGTGTTTCCAATCTTTGCCCATGCGGGATTCACTTCATCCACTGAAACAGAAGTAGAGCTCCCTCATTCGTGCGTTTGTTTCAAAAGATGACTTTGCCTTTCCACTGAAGAAAGAGGGTTAAAAGAAAGCAGGGTGGATGAATCACTGGATAATTTTGCACAGGAGGCTGTGCTGTGAGTTGGGTGCCTAGAAAGGAAGGACGTGCAAAGGGAAGTCCAACTGATGCTGTGTTCGGGACTGCTGCAGTCCGATCAGCATGACCATGGAGAGGGAAATTGGATGATCGCCAAAGTCCCCTGATTCCTCCTTTTCTTGGTCTGACTCCATTGCTTCCACCAACGCTATATGTGGCTTTTTTCCTTCTCCGTTTTCTTTATTTCAAATGGGGCCAAAAGCCTTGAAAATCAAACACAATTCAATTCCCTATACGGTGCAGGATTAAGCTGCTCTCAGAACGCGGAGAGATCGATGAAGTGTTTAGCTCCGTTTTTATTTTTGTCCTCAGGATTCCTTCCTATTCCATTTTTTTTTCCTGAGAAGAAACAAAGACTTGAGCTTTGCGCTTAGCAGTTCTGTTGGATGCTGATAGAAAACAGTCAGCCCTCACCCTCAACTGCCAAGGGAAAAAGAAAATAAATTGCCGCCCTTAATTAAGGTTCCTCCATTCTGGAAGTAGGACGCTTTACCAACTGGACTGAATTTCTAAACGGCAGAATACGAATCTGTTAGTGCAGATGGTTTTGGCTGATGGCAGCCTATCTGTGACACCGAGGAAAGCAGCCATGCCTTTTGCCCCAGTGTAGAAAGGAAAAAGAAACCTTCTGCAGCCATAGTTCTCCAATGATAGGCCCCATGTCTCCCTTTAAAAAAAGAAAGAAAAGGAAACACTCATCTATCCTAATATTCTAGCCCTAACAAATAATAAAATCAATCTTTACATTTCTGTGAAAGATCATTCATATTATTCCCCCGTTCCTCTATAGATAACTTGCATTCTTTTCCCACTTCCATTAGTAACACTAATAGCTGGACATTTAACCTGCTTGTAAACAGCTCCGTCTGGTGTAGAGGTTTTTAGAGGCCTCTTTGTCTTCATTACTGTGCATAAGAGAAAGAGGCAGGATGTACTCACCGCTGCCATTTTTCAAGGCTGAATGCATGCATGTGCACGTTGTGCTATGAATTCAAGTGAGCATGCACATAGAATTGTACCTGTGTAGATGCACATTTCAGAGTTCTAGCTTTTTGCAGTTCATTTGTTTCCTTATAGTCTGGCCACTGATCAAAATGGGAAATTGTAGTAGTTCAGTCTATTATCTCTAAGTAATTTACTCATGTAGTGTGGCTGTATTATTATTATCCTTCTCATTTTTTCAACTACCTTATCTTACTGGTATATTGATTGTTATTACTATTGTTTTGTATGTACACTGAGAGATTCTGTACCGGAGACAAACTCTTTATATATCTAATCACACTTGACCAAATAAAGCTATTCCATTCCATTCCATTCCAGTCATCTTGTTGATATCTACAAACACTAGAAGAAGAAGGGAAAGGAAGAAGACAATATCTCAACAATTTCTAGAGTGAAAGCGTATCAAATTCCCTGCAGACATTTCTGCACTGTAGACAAATAGCTACTGAGAATGCAGACAGAGAGGGTATTGTTTGGGGGAGAGTTGTGTATGCCCCCCCCCATCAAATGTGTAGCTCTCTCACTGACTTCCCACATATGGTATATCTCATGACTCTTAAATGAACATCCTTCACTGAAGAAAGTGGTATATCTGAAACAATGTACAGATCTACCTGTAATTAATTGCTCTACCGCCCTCATTTACACATATCTTGCTTGATGTTTTCGCTAATGCAAGAAAGTGCTTTTTTTCCCAAGCCAAGGGCACTGTGGTGCTTTGAATAATGCACCAGGCACCACACTCCAAAAAGCAGCAGGACCAAACAAAAACTACATTTGATTCCACTTTAATTAAAATGGCTGAATCCCAGTTAATACCATATTTACCCAAAAGGAAGATTGAACATGAGATAACACCTCCCCCTGTTCATGAAAGAAGATTAGAGAGAAAAAGAATCTCATATTATAATATATCCTTAGTAAAACTGGCAATTCCCCTTCCCACCCATTTTTAAGAGAAATAATTTGTGGGAGGAAAAAAAGACTTAAATCTTTATTTCAGTAACTACAGTGTCATTGCTTCCCACATATATTTAAATTATGTTCCCTTTCTTGACAGATTAAAAAATAAAAATGAATTAAAAGAATTTGAAGGGGCTCCATCAGTCATGCCCCAGGCCTTCTGTAAATGCTTAGAGCAGTATTTCTCAAACTTGACAACTCTGAGATGCACAGGCTTCAACTCCCAAAATTCCCCAGTCAGCTATGCTAATTCTGGGAGTTAAAGTTCATACATCCTAAACATCCCAAAGTTCCAAGGTTGAGAGACAACAGCATAGAGGATAACCTTTGAAGCTTGAGTCTCATGCCCTCAAACAGTCTGTAGGCTACATTGCTCTGAAGATCCACCAATTGTTCACGCAATTCTGACTACAGCTGTGTAATAGAAAAGAGATTGGGGCATTCAGGCAGTTAATAGCAACAAGGAAGAAGTAATCTGGAGAAATGTGAGACCTTCCCTTTCCCAGTGGAAGATTGCTGTTTCTCTGCTAATAATATGGCAGTGGGAAAGGAGAAGAGATAGTATTTGTGTTCTATCTTTCCCCCTAAATCCCTTTCCCTCAACCAATAAAACACGATAATCATTCAGTCAAATAAATAAAAATAGTCTGATAAAGCATTTATGCAAATTTTTATTTATCTAAAAACTGTCCTTTGTGAAATATTAAAAAAACAATGAATTTGATATGATAAAAAATCTACAATTCCCATATCCTTGGATGTACTGTTGCCAATACTGCTTGCTTTTTACTTATTCTACTGATAAAGGAAAATATGTATATCCCAGGGCTAAAATGAGAGGTCCTTGGTACTCTCTGAACTTGGTTGTTTTCTTGCAGACTACACACATCTGTTCCTTGCCTTCCTTCTGTTCTTGGACATCCTCTTCAAATATTCATCATGAGCACTAATTATGACTTCTCCTGACTCGGAGGGCCTTGTTACTTCTACTCAGTTTATTCACTTTCCATTTGGATTGCTTCAACTTTGTCATTTGTGCAGTTACCCTGGAACAGGGCAGCAGTTATGGACACCGGTCAATTTACCTATGCAACAACTCTGCTTCAAGAAATATGCTGGCTGCCATATGTGTTTCTTCATGCAACTCAATCTTCTTCAATATTTATAGGACTACCTACTTTCAACAGTTTCTAACATGAATCCATTAAATATTGGAAACGATAGCTCTCTCTAGATTCCATTCCTTATGGAATGTCATCTGCTGGGATCTAGGATTCAGAATTGGTCTGCTGCTGCCTCCATTTTCTTTTTGGGGTCAGAGAAGCTCTAACTTCCTCTAGTTTTTTTTTGCAAAGCTGCTAAGACATGGCTTTTTCAGGGGACCTTTCAGCTGTTTAGAGGTGCACTTGTTTTGTTTCTTCCTGAGAGTGAATGTTGCATGCTGTGAGATGGGCAGCATATAAATTTAATTAAATAAATAAATGCATGTAAATATTATTTCTCAGTATGGTAGATGTTGTTATTGGGAATCCAGATTGTTGTTAGGAATATTATAAGAGTGTTTTAATCTTATAGTTGGATTAAATATATATGTACATATATATATGTAAGTTGTTTATGATTAAGTCTAATTGGAGCGGCATATATGTTTAGTAACAAACAACTAAACCAACCTCATTCCCCTTTTATAACACGATCAATCCTCATGAATGAAGACGAATATACATGTCCCAGGATAATTTTCCAGGATCCGATCTGGGTTGGCCTCCTCTGATTCTGGCGACTGACCCAGATAGGATCCTTCATGATCAATCCTCTTCCTTTTTTACAGCATAGGCATCTCATAAAGACCATTCTCCTCAAACATTCCTTAAAGCAGAAATACTTTTCATCTGGTAAGAATACCTGAGCATCACGAATCATTCACCTACACGGGTACATTTTCAGAACAGTTAGCAGTATACAGTACAGAACTTCAGAACATGCTGCATGAGAGTTTGTAGAGGGAACACCTGCCTTTTATACTGGTTGCAGTGAATAAG
Source organism: Pareas carinatus (assembly GCA_032468095.1). Taxonomy (NCBI): domain Eukaryota; kingdom Metazoa; phylum Chordata; class Lepidosauria; order Squamata; family Pareidae; genus Pareas; species Pareas carinatus. The sequence goes on along the minus strand of JANHFO010006464.1, from coordinate 27,303 downwards.
AGGAAAGGTGTAGTTGAGTTTCAGTCCAGCTGACCTCATGGACACCACTGTTGGATTGCTGGACAGATGTGCTGTTTCCTTGGCAAAAGTGCAAAATACTTTTGCCTCCTTCTGGGATGTATAGTGCTACATAAATGACAAAATTATGTATTAATACAATAAAAAGAGCTGCCTTCTGGAAATTGACTATTAAAAGGTAGAAGCCATTAGCCTCTGTGAGGATAGATACAAGCAATCCTGTTTCAGTACCAGCAAAGCTCTTTCTTCCTCTGGAGACTATTCATTGCACATAAATAGGCAAGCATTTAATCTTAAGTGTGTATGTGTGGGGGACTGGCACATGGAAAACTTAAACAGCAGGGTAATTCACATGCCTTGGTGTGAGTACCTGAGGGAGACATACAAAACCCTGTCATGCTCTAATTGGAGGAAATCCCTGTTGGGCGGGGGGGGGGTTGCTGCCATATAAGAGTTACACACAAATAGAGTGGAATTTGTGCAGCAGTTACACTCACTGTGAACTAGATAAGCTACCGAATTTTCCTGAAAATAAGCCCGGGTCTTATATTATTTTTTGCTTCAAAAGACGCATTAGGGCCCATTTTACGATTAGGTCTTATTTTCAGAGAAATATGGTACTAAATGTGCCCATCTGATTGTCGATTTTAATTGCGGCTTCTTTTTAGGGTAGGGCTTATATTATGAGCACCCTGAAAAGTCATGCTAGGGCTTATTTATTTATTTTTTTTGTAAAAAAAGTTTTTATTAGACAACAATAAACAAAATTATAGTGTACAATACGGGAAATTTTCAGTTATCAAAAAAAAAATATTTAATACTTTATATCAAAATTTTCTTTACAAGGCAAGGCTTCTCCTAACAAAAAAAACCTATCAGTAATAACAGTAGAATTAGGTTCACCAGAGTACAAT
>JANHFO010006462.1:44453-59491 GCA_032468095.1 Pareas carinatus | reverse complement strand
CTGTAAGCCGCCCTGAGTCCTTCGGGAGAAGGGCGGGGTATAAATAAAATTATTTATTTATTTATTTATTTATTTAACGTCAGAAAATGCTTAAAGGAATAAATGGTAATATCACTGGGAGGTAAAAAAAATGTAACCTAGTTTCTATATTTGCCTGTAGGCTTTATACTAGGGTGTGTATGTGTGAGTTACAAATAGGATAGCAACTGTGGTGGGTTTTTTTGGTTTTTTTTACCAAGTCTCCTATAGATGCTCCTGTGTGTCACAACAGCTATCACAGATCATAGGCAATATTTTCATATTATGCTACCTCAGAGGTAATGGGTTTAAAATACGTGACTTCCTCATCACACCATGGCTTCTGGCTTAACATGAAAATCTACTCACGTGGGTACTTAGACAAGTAACTAAGTGGAGAATAGGCAAAGAAAAACACTGCCTGTTTCATGGAGTCCTTCTAGCCAATTTAATATTACTAAGTCTCAGCAGATGTCACTACCTTGCATGGGCTAAGCATATTTTGACTGTCAAGTACTGAAATGAGAAACCTCAATGGATAAAAGGACTAATCTAGAAAAAGAACACTGCAGAAAAAAGTAATAGGAAGTCATTTCCACATTACTGCCAACTATGACTGTATAGTTTTGTCTCTATAATGGCCCAGAGATGACCTTGATCTGAGGCTGTTTTTAATTTTTCCTAAGAACTTTAAATTCAGACGCCAGAGACATTGCTACAATACATATTGGTATGTCTTTATTTCATCAACAGAAATGGTGTCTAGACAAAATTCAGTTAACACTATCAATTCAAATGAAAGGGGGAAAAGGGTTTTTTTGCACGATACTGTATTTACAATGAGTAACTGAAGTCTTAAATTTATTAGTTCATAGCAATGCTGTTTTTTTTTCTTCCAAAAAGGTAAAAATTCTTAGTAACAAGGAATAAGCATCAACAGCCATTTCATTTATACAATAAAAATCACAAGAAACCACAGTCACCTAGAAAAAAAATAATAGACAAGCTTAAGAACTAGTACAATAAAATGATGCATTGAATTAAGTTCCATTAATCACATAGAATCTGTGTAAAAAGTATATAGAAAAACACCTGATGCAACTTGTTACAGTCATTGACCAGTTATGAGAGGTACAGAAGATTATACAGGTAGATATGTGTGAGAACTGTCCATACTGTCTGACCTGGGGAGGAAGAGGAGAGGGGTTGCATCCCCTTGCATACACTGATAAAACCCTGTTTTGAATATGGCCTCTGAAGTTTGTAAGGCATAGATAGTAGAGGTGCACTTGTATTCCACTGGTTCTGGAACAAACTCTTGGGGGTGTCTTCACCCATGTAATAAAAGATGAGCCTTAAGCTGAATGGCAAAAATCAGCATCCAGAGATCTCCAAAGTATTGGGTGTAATTTCTGCTGATTGGAGGAGTCCAGATATTTTTTTAATTCATAGCATAAGCATTAAATATCAGTTCTTGAAGAACGCCTTATCCTTTCCATAACTGTAAATGCACAAGAGCTCATACTCATTATCAACAAAGCACTGAACTCTAAATGTGTGAAATAACCCAGAAATTCAGCCTGGCTCCCCAAATTTGAATTCACCTGTTAAGACAGAAAACAGGGAACTCCTAGGCCAGGGATGGCTAACTTTTTAGGCACCAAGTACCCAGATGAGTTGCAGCTAATGAGCTGCGGCTCGTGACATCATTGTCCGGCGCCGCTACTCTCAGATCATGCGCATGGCCCTGTGACATCATCACCCGACGCTGCTACTCTCTGAACTTGCTCAGCACTGAGGCGATTGGGGCAACTTGGCTTGCGTGCCAACAGAGAAGGCTCTGCACGCCCACTGTGGCACACATGCCATAGATTCACCATCACTGTCCTAGGCTAAGTTTCTAATCCCAACTGCCTTTCAAATTAAATAGATCATCGACTCCAAAATTGCTTGAACCATTTCAAGTTTTGAGTGATGACAGAAATGGATTTTCATCGAATTCTTTAATTTTTAAAAAAAAGTTATTTATAAGGCTGCAATCCTATGCATACTTATTTGGGTAGAAGCCCCATTGAACTCAGTGAGAGTTACTTTCGAGTAAACATGCATAGGGTCAAGCTGAACAAACTTTCATATAGTTTATTTTATTACACTGCATAGGTGTTTAAACATTATGTAAACTGGACCTATATATAAAAGAGCTGATATTAGTGAGGCATTGATAATAAAAAGTTATTATCTACTATTTTTTTCAGTTTGAAATTTGAATAATTACTCCCCACTATAAAAAGTGGCTTTCATCACAAGATTGGTAGAACCACATGAGCATTATAATTTAAAAACAAATACATACCACTAGTTTTAATCTGATATCTCTCTATCTATCTCTATATATAATATTGGTGGAGTGTAGGAAAATACTGCAATTCTTTTACATGGCAAGCAATGACATTCTAACTTCCAGAGAAAGTTATAATAATTTATTAGTAGTCTACAATCCACCAAACTATAGATTTTTAATATACATAAAAATGTTTGAATGGATTTAACATATGTACAACTGTATTCTGCAGCATTACTTGATGCCTGTGTCACAAAATAATTCAATTATAAATATACATAATATAAACAAGCAAAATTACACATACTGATTTTATATTGTAGATAGAAATTAGCTACCACATTTTTTTTTTAGCAGAGCTTTCCTAAGGCTACATCAAGTAACATCCTTTCTTATCTGTCTTCACTAACTCAAACTTTTTAAATGTACACATTTAAAGAGATGGCAGTGAAATATGCGATCAAACACAAATCCTGACCTTTTGTGTGCATGTGAAAACTGCCTCTTGGAAATCATTGGTCTGAGCTAGAGTGTTGAAATTTTCATGCTTGCATAGGCTTCACAAAACTACTAACAAGCCTGCTGCTCAAAGGATACTGTAGTTGTGTAGGCTAAACTTGTTAGAAATTGTAGAGAATATTTGTAGCTTGGAGAGAGGCTAAACCTGTTGGTTGGTTCTGAAAGAGGAACATACAAGATTTATAGGTCACCAGTAAAAGAAAAAGACCAACTGGCTTCGGGATTAGACTAACCTATACTAAAGGCCATAAAGATTGACTGACATACCAAAAAATAAATTTAACCAGTTGCTGGGAAGGTTAGTTATCACACTTCATTTAGAGAAGGGAAAAAAGGAGAGAGCTAAAAATGATTTAAAAATCACCTGAAATTCTACCCATTCGGCTTTTCACATCACAGTGATGTATAAATGGGAACAACTACAATTATTGAATGCGGTATTTCTGGACATTCCAAAACATTTCCTTTAAAATTCCCTATAATATTCTTTTACATTTTGATATATTGCAGTAAACTCAATGTAATATTCAGCTGCTACTCTGTCAGCAGCTGAACTGACTTTATTAAGTTTAGATAGCTCCTAACCGTCTTTTTTTTCTCCAAGAGACAAAAACTGGAATACAGATAACCTTGGCTTCTGCATTCCATTTTTTTCTTCAATTTTTACTTCCTTGGGAATAAAAATAGATGGATTAGATCCAAAAAAAGTGCATCTTTAAAAAGCAGCATATATTTTTTAGAAAAACTTCAAATAATTTACTGTGTAATATATAATAGTTTTATACTACAGCATCAAACTCTGATGCCTGAGTCATCGTATATTAGGCCTAGGACATAAATATCATGATATTTTGGGAATCTGACAATATTTTTTTAAAAACTAGCCTTTTGTTCCAGAATCAGGTTTCAATGAACTTCAACTTTATTCAAGGCACCCCCTAGCAAACGTAAATATTTATGTAAGTGTAATACTCACCTGACAAAAGCAGAAGATACCTAAATGAAATGAGGTTTTCTGGCAATAGAAAGCATAGCAAAGGCAAATTAAAAGGAGAATATGCAGACTGGACAGGGCCAAATATATATATATATATATATTTGCACATTCCTTACATCCATGTAAAAGCAGCTTCTGACTGGCACGAGAGCATAAAACCAAGTCCTCACACCAATTCCTTCATCACTTAACAGCCGGGACTGTTCTTTGCTGCTCCACCATGCCTGCTTACTTTTATGTAAAAATACAATTTTTGGTCAGTTCTTTTCTCCCCTAATCCTTCTTTAGCCTAAAGCAGTTCAAATGTCTCAATTTATGTCCAGTTCTGAAAGTGATTCTCCTAAGAAGTTAACCCATGTGATTCTGAAAAGACCATGTGCAACAGTGAGTCCAATGAGGCTAATATATACACCAGTCACTTCTAAATGAAGAGGCAAACATAAAGAAAGCAAAAAGGTTGAAACAACAAGAGCAGTAGATTAAAAAAAAAATCAGAAGGGGAGGCAGAGGTAGAGAAGGAGTAGGAGAATAAGGCTCTGAACCAGTGAACGAGCCAGGTCAATACAATAACTGTAGAACATGTTTTGTCTATTACATATAAACCAATAAAATGAGGTCAAAAGTACCATTTGCACATGAGTTGGTATAATAGCAAGTCTCTGCATCAAGTGGTTAGGATCGAGTGTGAGATGCTGCCAGATGAGGCTTCTATTTTGCAATTGCTTAGCCCTGCTTATGAAGTATTATTTGAAGTGAAGGATCTCTATGTACAATCATGCTTTCCATTTCTTCTTCATTTCCCTGCCCCCTACCATTTATTTCATTGTTCAGAAGGGAAAAAAAAGAAGATAAAATAGCCAAATAATGATGGATAGTTAAATAAAGGAGTTCTCCATCTGGAACATCCTGAATTGTATATCCACAAGAAATACAACTTGGAGGTCACTTACAGGTATTAAAACAAAAAAGCATTGAACAATACTGCCAACAGGATTAAGAACAAAATATTTTCAACCGCTGTGAAAATGTAATGAAATTCACACGTTGCTAGCTTCCATCGCTGACTGCGTCGCTGAAGTTCTCAGAGAAGCAGCGAAGGATTCTGCAATGTTAACAGACTACAAGGCCTACCCTTCATATCTACATAATTCCTCGCCCCAAATAATTTATTTGAAAGCTTCTAGTATATTTTCAAAGGAAAGTTCCCATCTAAAACATTACTCTATAGAGTTTGAACTAGCATCCATATGGCATAGATAAATATAGGGAGAGTTAGTAATACGTTTATTCGTTTTACATAAGTGCTTAATATTTAAATATATGTTTCAAAATATAGTATCTCCATCCTACAAAGGGATGCCCCACCCTTTTCAGTCAATAAATGTGGAATATGCAGTGTTATCTGCTTCCTAGTTGGCAGGAAGACTACAATGAATGTGAAGTCTACTGCAGAAACAGGACTGGCTAATTGTCTGCATAACCCACATTTTAAAAAGATGTTGATTCCTCTACTGGAAAAACACGGCTGCTTTGCTGAGCGAAGGACTGTCACTCAATGTAAACAGTATCTCTGAGGAATGTGTTGCTCATGGTTAGCAGAAAAGCTGTCTACATCGACAGCGTGCATGTTGATTCAATACAGTCTAATATACAGTAAACAGTACCAATTGGTAAATGATAAATGCCACCTTAGAATACAGCCCAGAAAACGTTATTGCAAAAATAAAAAGTAATCTTTTTTTAAAAAAAAGATCATAAAAGAACAGAATTCATCAGAAAGAAATATCCCGCACAAAACTTGTTGGCCTGCATTGAAATTACATAGCTGCGCCTTTCAGATCATTACCGTTTACGGGTACTCCTTGACTTACGACAATTGAACCCAGAAATATGGTCATTAAATTGTTGCTGTCATTAAGCAAGGCACCCACGCAATCCCGACTTTTCTCTTTGCAGCCATTATGGGGAGCATGGGGTGCCTCAGGGTTTGGGGGAGGACCAGGTTTGCTGAATGAATCGTTGTAAGTTGAGGATTACCTGTACAATACTGCAACAGGAAAAACGTTTTTTATGAGCCTTGAGCGTTGGAAGGAATTTTGCATAATCACTGTAAGACGCAAATCAGCTAGAGTTGAGTGATTTTTTTTATACAGGCAGTCCTCAATTTCCAACCACAATTGGGGCCAGAATTTCCATTGTTAAGCAAGATGGTTGTTAGGTGAGTTACACCTGATTTTATGACCTTTTTTTGCCATGGTTGTTAAGTAAATCACTTCAGATGTTAAGCCAATTATGTGATCGTTAAGGGAATCTGCCTTCCCCAATTGACTTTGCTTGTTGCGAGTGCCCTGGGAAGATTGGAAATGGCAATCCTGCGACCTCAGGCTGCTGCAACCCCTGTTAATACATGTTGGTTCCCAAGAGTCCAAATTCTGTTCATGTGATCCCGGAGATGTTTGCCATGGTCATGCGAGGACCATGTGGTTTCAAGATTTTTGCAACTATTCCTTCGCTCAAGTTTCACGTCTTCTATGTTGGTCAGCATCCTATTTTTGACAAGGGATGATATTTTTCAACCTTTAAGATTCACGATTGCTCTAAATACAGTTCTCTGTACCCTGCTATTCTATGAATGGACTCTGGTTTTCATTTCTCAAAGCAACTGAATCAGCATGGTGACCTGATGTCAGTACAGGCCAGAAGAGTAAATCCTAATATATCACTGCAATCGGCATCTGTGTTAAGGCAGCATTAAGTGGAATTATACAGCGAGGCCAGTAGAACCACATAATAAACTCTACTAATACAAGTAAGATTCGGAGTGGAGGACTTGATTTAACCTTTGTTGATAGACATGAAGCCACTGGAATTAACCAATTTTGCCTTACATCATCTTTTCCCAGCCTGGTATCCTTCAGATGCATTGATACAACTTTCACTATTCCCAGTCACCATATATAACTTGGGGAAAGCTGCCTTAGTTCTCAGCATTGGTAATATACACTATACCATTTGGCTTAATTTGCGGGGGGGCGGAGGAGGATAAAAAAGATAAATACAAAAAAATGCCCAATTCACACTATTAAGAGGAATTTCATATTTGGCAAGACTAATAATTCATTACATAATCAACGCCTGAGGTTTTTTTTCTTCTTCTTAGTTTGTTGAATTTAAAAAAAAAATGAAAAAGCAGTGAATAAAATATGTGAAATATACTGAAGTCACAACTTCATTTATGAAATGAGGTTTGATCCAAAACTCAGTGCAAGTGGCAAAATTGACCATTGCTATACAGTATCTGTGAGAAAGATAAGAACAAAAATCACTTTGCTCAAACGGGCATAAAAAGTTAGGTGTGCCACAACCACTGTCCCACATTAAAAATTCAAATAAGTTTCCAACATTGAAACTTTATAAATAAAGTACAAACTAGATGGTATTGCTGAACAGTGAACTGAGTGGCGGGGGAGAATATTAAAACAGATACAAGCTACTTCTAGCATAGGCTAAGAAAGGAATGTTGGAATTTTTTATACAATAGAAATTTAAAATTCCAGTTGTTTTCATGAGAAAATTCTGAGCCATGCAGGGTTTTTCTTTTGCATATGGATATATATTTTTATATATACTATATATATATATATATGTACAGTTTAGCTATAAAACTTTGATGTGTAAAGAAGCTGTCTTCAATGAAAAATTGAACATTCAGAGGAAATTCCTGAGTTAGGGTTTTGTGACATGGGCCACTGAGAAAAAGCTGCGTTTGGGTCCTCAGACGTGTTATGTCCATCCCTGTTGAATATTGAAATTAAAATACAGTAACAATAACAACAACAACAATAAAAAAGAACCAGACAGTGTTGCCACTGCTTTGTTCCCCTGCCTGAGCATGGGATAGCACCATAGAGAAGAAGTTAAACTCCTGCTTGTAGAGAGGATGGAATACTTAAAAACAGTATTGCTGCTAAGACCACTGTAGTGTGCACCAAGTATGTTCTTCAATATAGACAACAAATGATCGTGGCCACTGATCGACTGAAGAGACTTTGCTGGGTGTGATGGAAAAGGTATACCAAACACTAGGTGTACTCCTTCCTAGGCTGCTCATCTGTTGTACACTTATCAGTCATTTCCTGACAGAAATCCATGGTCACTGCTTGGTTGTTCTGCTCTGGAGGGAGCTCCTGTTCAGAGTAAGCAACTTGGTCAGCTCCATCCAGCACTCTTGCAGCGCATTTGTTAGAAATGTTGTTGGGTAGCCAGTGGGCCCCCAGCTGCTGCACTGGGCTTTGCTCTGAACAGCACTGCAAGCCTTCTCCAATGCACTGGGATGTCACTACATTTTGCTCCAGTCCACCTGACGCAGGGTTGATACTAGCTGCTGTTGGAAGATCCATAGGCCTGAGCACAGGACAGTATCGGTGAAGGTCTTGGATCTGCTCGGAGCTCTGCATATCTCGGCACACTTCTTGAGAAAGGCAGGAGAAATTATCTAATAACTCTCCCATGCATACTTTCAGCTGGTTCCTTTCCGACAGAAGCTTCTCCTTCTCACAAACCTGCCAAATACAGAACAGGGTTCATATTTTAAGAGAGGTTTGGCACATCAGGCTTCGGGACTTCAAATTCAGGTCTTAACTGATCGGCACATTATCCAGAATGAGATGCTAGAAATCTGAAGTGAACCACTAGACAGTGGAAAAGTAAGGACAGAAAATAGATAGGAGTTCTGGAAATTAATAGGAGAACCATGGATTGGAAGAACTAATCCTGAACAAAATAAAGAGCCATTCTTCTCTTGAGGCAACATTCAGCAAGCAGAAGCTCACATATAATATGAACACATGATGGACTAGAAAAAAGGACTAGGATCAAGGAAACAGAAGAAACCACATCAACATATAAGATACATGTTTGTGATCAAAGAGGTGACACTCTTTAGAAAAGTTATGAGTTATTAGTAGATTGAGGCTGAGATAGGAAACATTCTATCCATACTGTATTAAGGAGACCTGGACTCAAAACACACCTAAGTATGATCAGAACAATTTGCTGAAGATTAAGCAATATTAAATAGAAGACAGAACATGTTTAATAAGTATTAGTATTTAGTATGAATTATAAAGGCAAGGCAAAATATATTAAATGGATTTCATTATATTTGATTAATGATCAGTATAAGAGACGATATTCATTAAATAATGGTATTCACTATTTCCTTAGGCTTACCAATTTGCGAATTTCACATTCTAAATTCTGAATACAGTCCAGTTTTCTCTTGCGACAGCGCTGGGCTGCAATTCGGTTTTTACTGCGCCGCCGAACATCATGGATAAATTCCAATTGCTCTGAGGTTAATTTGTGCATCTTTATCATCATCTGGAAATCATTCCTTGGAAGATCTGTGATTTGATCCACAGGAAATGGAAGTTTCACCTGGGGTAAAAGAAAGAAAAAAACAGACTGTTTATTTAACAAAGAATTTGGCAGGTTCCTTGAAATAATACTGTTTTATTCAAATAACATAGTTGAATATAGTTCAAATATTAACTCCTGCATTGTTGGCAACTTTAAGAAAAAGCCATCCTAATGGTGTAAATGACTATTATACAATAAAATCAGCAATACTATCAAGTACAAACAGCTTGGTGCAGATAAATGAGATTTTCATATTCTACAGGCTCCAATTCAAAGAATGGGAGATAATTAAAAGTATAAAGAATAATATTTTATACTAAAGAATAATCCTAAAATAAAAACTGCTTTCTTCTCTTAACTGACATTATATATCTGTTTTGCTAATTGTTGAATTTAGTTGTATTTCTTTCTACATCAATGAAACCATGCATCATCCAAATTTGACAGTCAGTAAATAAATTGCAGGAATAAGATATAAAGAATTCCTTGGCAGGTTCAAATGCTGATAGAAATCAGCAAGATTTATTTTGTTTAAGCATTCGTGCTCTTCTGTGTTGCGATAAAATGTATTTATCGAATTATTAACAAGATTTTTTTTCTACCCTTACAATCAGATGACCCTGGGTGGTAAGGAAACTCAAGGCAATTTCTCCAATAAAAGAATGATTCATAAAAAATTAAAAACCAAGTCTAATAAAATATTAAAATATTATTTCATTGCTTTTCATAAAGAAGAAAATATGTTCTGTAGTTGGTAATGCATGTTTTCATAAAGGAACTATGCTGCTATTATTTTGAAATAGCCTTATTGAAACTGGGTGCCCTGATGCTTTAAAAGCTGTGATTTAGAGGAAAATTAAAAGCATTCAGAAGCAAGCCTCTAAATGTATGAAGGACATTTAGAAGATAGCAGAATAACACAATGGATATTTTACATCCTCTTAGAGACTACTCTGGAAAAATAATGTTCAGAATATAGACAAATAGTTCATTAAAAATGCAAGCTGAATCTGCAGTACTGATGAACAAGTAAATGAAATAATAGAAAATTCTGAAAAAGAACATTATGGCAATATATATTTGGGATATTGTTTATGAATTGGGTTGTCCCATATCACAAGAATATGCACAGGGAGAGAGAAAAATATAGAAAAGTCCAATTAGTATGAGCAACAAAAGACTACAATCCTTGTGCTAGCTTACGAACCAAACTGAGACATGCAAAGGTCTTAAAATAATGAGGTGAATCACCATACAATGTCTGATCAAGAAGTGAATTGATTGATAGCTAAGGGGATAATTAAGTTTTATTACCATGTCATACAGTGACAGGTTCTAGCTTAGATACTTAGATATTTTTTAAATAAAATACAACTGCACAAATTCATGGAGGGCAGGTTTTTTTTAATGGCTTCCGATCATAACTATTGGATTCAGGATACCTAACAGTATAAAGTTATGAGTACCTAACAACAGAAAGTTATCTTGAAGCTTTATTTTAAGAGGAATTTACTTTGCAAATGTAAAATGGATATTAGATTGGTATGGCTTCAGTTTCAACTTTCAAGGCTGTTATCCTCGCCTTTGATCCTATCACAAAGAACCAATTATTTTTCAAGATCTCAGTATACCATATTGTCTACCTGATGTACCCAGTAGATGGCACCATGTGTTTTAAGATTCACAAGGACAGAAGGACTAGATTCAGATATGGCTCACGCATGCTTTCTCTAATTCAGACTTCCCAAAAAGAAAATTCCTTTGATATATGAGAATAGATTTTGATACCTTGGACACAAGTCTGCACAATTATTGGGATACAAGCAACTCTCACAACCAATAGAAATCTTTTTGCCTGATTCTGTGTAGTAAATATTGCACAAGGCCACCTAGACAAGAATAGTTAGATTAATATGCTTTTTTGCTCATGATTTATACACATGCACAAAAGACTGCCTCCCCAAATAATGTTCTGTTTAAATATACAAAGACTGAGCTTAGATATGGTGATGTGTATTGTTATGCTTACAGAGTGCGTTCTATGATAGGAAGAGTGCCCATTTCCTCTCCTCATACATTTTAGACTAAATCATTCAGACTCTGCCTAATAATGTGCATGTTCAACATATGTTGCCTACTAATTCTATGGGAGGTTAAATACAGTAACCATATGCCATTGCAACTTGGTTTCCTTCACAAGATTCCTGATATTTAGAAAAGTCGGTAGATCGGACACTAATTATTTTAAAATCTCAGGTAGGCGATTTCTACTGCAATCCCTTGACTTCTAAAGATGCAAGACTACTTTTACTGATTACTGATTTTACTTTTACGATGGCTTCCACCCTTTGGAACACTGTGCCTTTGGGATGGAGCTCTGTCCCCAACTTCTTGGGCTTCGGAAAAGACCTCAAAACCTGGCTTTGCTAATATGCCTAGGGCCCCGACGGGGGCTTTAATGTTTGAGTAGGTTAGTGGATTAAGAAGACCCGACATCCACCTGGTTTCTATATTGGTTCTTAATTTATCTATTTTTTGTTAATTCTTAGTGTTAGCACATTTTAACGTTCTTGTATTTGTGTGTGTGTGTGTGTGTGTGTGTGTGTGTGTGTGTGTGTGTGTGTGTGTGTGTGTGATGTTGTAAGCTACCCAGAGTTGTTTGACAGTGAGATGGGCAGCATATACATTTAATTAATAAATAATTATATAGACGAAACATATTTCCAAGCTTTGGTGATTACGTACTTCAAAGGTTGTCATTCAGTCTTGTTTTTTACGTAGTAGTATAAAAAGAAAAAAAACGCCTTCTCACTCTGTGCCAAAAGTCAATCCTTTGTCCGTGATAACAGGCCTAGCTAAGTGCAAACTTCAAATTTTATGCAGTTTGTTATGTCTTTATTACACACCAAGAACAGCTAGGCTTGAGCTTAATTTCTGAACAAACCAGCCACATAGTTCAGTCTGGTTGTTCAGTTGTAATATGGTTTATTTTGGCCTAATACTAGTGCAGCTCAGTTACTATGACTTGTAAGCCATGGTATACTGTTTAGTACATTGTTTACACATAGCCAGTTGGGATTTATTCAACAAATCCAGATTGCCCAAAGCATGGCTTAGTGTAATGTGGTAGGAAGCAAGCAATGGTAAACCACTTCTGGAAATCTTTGTCAAGAAAACTGCATGGCCTAGTCCAGACCATTGACAGGATCCAACAATTACTTAGAGGCACCAAATAAATAAATAGAAGTCAGGCCAAATCACAAAATTGAAATAAAAAAGAAATATTTATTCCAAACTTTGAATCTTTATGAAATTCTCTTTAAAAAAAAATTGAACAGTTCAGCTATGCTTCTACTGTTCTCTTTTGATTAGCAGTAGATCAACTCCTCTTGTTTGTACATGTTATTTACATAATCTGGCCTACTTTTGTATTTTTAAAAAATAAGTCAAATACTGAAAGACCTTGAAGTCAGGTGCATGTAATCTAAATAAAGAGCATGTCTGAAAAATAAAAAAATAAAACTTTGGTCAATTTGAGCAAGAGTTTTGTGATGTGTTCAGCTGGAAAATTGTGAGGGCTAAAAAAAACAACAGGTCTTCATGGCACGATAAAGCACCAACAACAAACCAGAGATAAGAGTTTGGAAATGTTAATGTTTTATATTTAAGCATCCCCCTTTATATTCTTTTTAAAGAAGATACCAAAATATTTTTCAGACATATTATCTTTTCAAATGCTCAGCTGCACGTAAACTCTCTGAGAGAATGGTCTTAATAAATACTTCAAGTCACAGAAAAGTTGTATTTTGTCTACATGCTTCTCATATCACAGCTATTCGCAGCAAGCTGCGTAATGGGTGAAAAACTACAATGATGAACAGATGGCTGAATCTTTGCAATCAATAAATTAAAAATGAAATTGAATAGATACACGATCTGGAGGGGCGGAATTCCTCTCTTGGGAGACTGCTACCAAGAGGCAGCTCAGAACTTCCTGAAATATGCAAGTAGTATTTCCAAATAGTAATGAACACAATACAACCTTTTGAGGGTTATGCAGATATCTTCCTTTAGCTCCCCAAACCAGGTAGGCTTTTGGTGGCATCTCCTGCAGAAACTGGCAGTTTCTATTTCTTATTACTGCCTGTCTCTTCTCCGACAAAGGGTTGTTTATGTTCATTTTGGGGTGTGTGCGGTTTTTTCCCCCAACTACATGGTTCAAAAGATTTTAAAGTTAAGATTATACGGAGAGCAGTTTTGACAATGGGGGAAAAAGCATTTTAACCATAAATTCATCAAGTTTTACAATTTGAAGTTCTGAATTGCCTTCAAAGACAGCCTCACCTGGAATGCCTGGCAGTGGTCTAATTTGAATGATGTGAGACATGAAAAAAAAAGTTCAGCAAAGTTTTCTCTGGCTGAAATGAATGTAAGTCACTCAAGGAATATATATAGAACTGAGCTACCTTTTACTCAAGCATATGGTGCCCTCCAAAAAAACTTGAATTCTAGTTAGCACAATTTGCATCCAAGGACAGATTTGTTTAAAAGTGGTCACCAACCTGATTCCTTCATGGCAAGGGAAACCATCAACACTTTAAAAAGTAGTGTTAAATCTCATTAACCAATGTTGAAAACCAAGATGGGCAAATAAATGGAGGAATGACTCATTAAACTACAGGAGGCATTAACAATATAGCTCAATCCTCGCTCTGAAGGGTCCTTGGTGCTCTCTGAGTTTGGTTGTTTTCTTGGAGAGGTTTCATTATCCAAACTAGTCAGTAGCACTGATGATGTTACCTAGTTTGTATAATGAAACATCTTCAAGAAAACAACCAAACTCAAGAGAGCACCAAGGAGCCTTCATTTCAACCCTGAGCTACAAATATTCTCCTTTATTGAAACCTCACTCTGTTTTTTAAACTTCCCCTTCAAGGTGGATGCATGACATCCTAAACTTAACCATCATTTGGGAGTTCAAAAAAAGTAGTGTTGTATTTCTTAATCTCCTATGTAAAAAAAGAACAATTCTTGAAATAAACTTGCCCTCCATGTAGGTAATCATCTTACTCTGACTCAGACACACACACAGAGTTAATGTAAACCAGCTCACTTTGACACAGTTCATGTACCATGTTGTCTGACTCTTATTCCTAAACAATGCCAGCAGGCATCTAAAGGACAGATATTTCTACGGGGATGTGGAAGGATTTCTTTGTGGTCTCCTGTGAGAAAGTGCTGCCTTGCTAGATATGGTCAGTAACAGAATGGCTACAGAGCTGATCTCAGAGGAAAAGTAACTTATCCAAGAGACTAAAGGCAAAGCAAAAGATATTTCTGATCTTGAAAAGCAAAACTATATATTTGACAAAATTTTTCTCTTTCTAGATTACTTCCAACACACTTATATAATTCACTATCTAGCCAAAGTCCTCAATTTACACACACACACACACACACACATACAATCCTTTTTCTCCTCCTCAAATCTGTTCAGTATCCTAGAATGATCTTCTCTTACTGATTCTCTGCCTATATGTCAGTTTTCCAGACAGTTTTGGGAAGAGCTTCTACGCTCTCTCTCTCACACACACACAGACACACATGCAATTGGTTGCCCCACAAAATGAACTGCTACTCCAACTGTCCATCACTTTCATGTTATCAGTGTTGCCAACCCTTATGGGGATTCTTATAAATCTAGAAGCATTCTGGTAAAATTAGATTGATAAGACAGCAGGA
>JANHFO010006462.1:26492-39494 GCA_032468095.1 Pareas carinatus | reverse complement strand
CTCTGCTATCCCCGGGCACTCCTTACCTCTTGCAGAATAACTTCATACAGGAGAGGCACACGCGGCTGGGCTGCCTCCAGGGCTCTGAATTCTCCTTGTCTACAGGAAGCGCTTCCAAAGCGCTTTACAGCTGACTGAAAATGTGCGAATTCGGAGCCCTGCAGTTTTCAGCCCAACTGATCTCTCTGCAGCCATCTGAATCAGGTAAAGAACGTCTGGGGATAGCAGGGAGGGGGGAGCCGGGTGTTATTCGGGGGTGAAGGTGGGGGATCTACCGTGTTTCCCCGGAAGTAAGGCATTCCCTGAAAATAAGACCTAGTCCATCTTTGGGAGCAAAAATTAATATAAAACAGTGTCTTATTTTCAGGGAAACACGGTAATGTCCAATCAACATACTGAATTGGTAGATAAGCTGGTATCAATTAAATATTCTTTCTAAAGCTAGTTTATTATGTAATACTTCTAAAATTTGTTATTAATAAAACTTTTTCAATATAAAAAAAAAATTAAATATTGTTAACAAAGAACTGACTGTCGCTAATGACGATTGGTGTGAAACTTAAAGGAACAGGGACATTTTTATACCTCAATGGCATAGTGGGGAGTAGTGTGGAGGGCAAGAAGTGAAGCAAACCTGCTATGAGGTATTCCCTAAGCTCTACAGTTACCACTATAATTAAGAGATCAAGCAGCTTTAAGCCTTTATGGAACCTTTTTAATATGATGGCTTATTACTCTCTCAGACATATTTCCAGTAATCAATGAGCTTGACTCCATCATCGATAGAATATTGGACAAAAGTGACTATTCTCTGTATTTTGTATACAAAGAAGGCCATTAGGTTAATAATGACTTTCTGAATGGGTCACAAGAAGTGTTAGCAGGTGTACTTATCACAGATCCCTACCTCATGTCCTCTGTCTTGCACAGGACATGACTCACTGTCTGCTTCAGAGAACGATCCAGACTCATCGCTAGAGTTTGTTCCATAGGATGGCTCACATTTTATCTGGGGTCTGACTTGGCTGTATATTCCATCTCCCATCATGCTCGGCTCCTGATGCTCAGTGGCCAGGAATCGAGCTCCTTGAGAACAGGGGGAAGATGAAAACTCACACAGAGGCAGGCTACAGGGAGAACCACCGCTGCCATCCTCTGCATAAGAGTAGGAGGAACATGAACTGGAGGTCCTTGTTCTGGTTTCCAGAGGAGGAGACCGAGGACAAACTTTAATTGGCACTGGGCAGCTGGTGTTGGGCCGCATCCGTCCTGGGAAGTGGTCAGCTGACTGTCCAATATGAGCATAGGTCTGGCAACTGGGAAGAGATTGGCTGCTTCCTGCCCACAGACCTTTTGGCACAGTCTCGGTGAGATCTTTATCCAAGCTGCTCATGCCAGAATATGAATGCACCGATGTGTTTACTTGGTCACAAACATTTGAAGAGAATATAACGGTCCTCCTGTCCACCTCACTTTCCTGCTTACAGAGACCTTCAACAAAGCCAGGACCTCTTAGAGGTGATCCCACTGTAAAACTGGAAGCATCCTTTTGAACAGCTTGGGAGACCCCATAACTGCCCACAAAAGGGACATAATCAGCTTTATGGTCACCCTGAGTTGTCCCTTTGTCAAAAGGGCTTGCTGTATTTCTGGCAAAGTGCTGTTGGGAAGTACTTGGGAAGCCATCTAAGTCTATGGTTTTTGTTCGGTTGAAGAAAGATCTTAGGCAGGAAGGAGAGGAACTGTTTTTAGACCTGCCATCTCCGTTGGGACTTGGCTGCTTTCGGTCCATTTCAACATCCTCTTCTTTATCCCTGACACCAGTCTCATCTCCAGAGAGGCAAAGTGTGATGCTTTCTTCATCATTTTCTTCATTCCTAGGCTCACTTTTAATTTGCCCAACAGCAAGTTCTGGTTTGAGGTCATCATCTGAACCTTTTTCATTGAATGTGCTTGTGAAACCTGAGGTACTAACGTGTGATGCGTTGTAGACATTCTTGGTACAAGCTAGCTGGTACTTCTTATACCTGGGGTACCGTGTTACTACTTCTTTATCCAAACTATCCTTGCCATCATCCAGTATTTCTGAGTCTGGCAGCATCCCTTCCTCCTTACTGGCTCCAGACGTGGCGGGTTCAAAGTCAAAGGGCTCTGAGTGCATTCTCTCCCTTGAGCAAGATATCTTTGAAGTCTCTGACTCCATAGTTTCTTCCTCTTCTCCTTCCGAGTTCTCATCTTCATGCATCCGCTGATAGGTGAGATCCTTCTTGCATAGGAACAGGCCATCCTCGTTGTTCAACAGCTGGGTCTGAAGGAAGCTGAAGCAGGAATCCTCCAGGTTGTGCATACGTAGAAATTCTGCACAGTGGATGACCTCCTGTATGTTTTCTCTGCTGAGTAATAGTTTAGCAGTGTAGGCAAACTGCAACAACGGGCCAAATCCCTTGGCAGTGACCTGCAATGAAAAAGAAAACAAAACAAAAAAATAGGGAAATTGCCAGCATTACTTTCAGCACTGTTCCCCCCACCCCAAGTCCCTCTTGTATATTAGTCAGCAGTGGAAAATGCCTCCACTAATTAATTATTTTGTTTTTATATTTTCATGTAATAGAACAATCTAAACAATACATTCAGCCGGTGATTCAAGGACAGTGAGATTTCTACCCCTTGCCAAACAGTATTTGGTCTAGTAATCTCCTGGATGCCTAGTGCTACATGAGTGCATAACTATCAATTTTATAATTTTGCAATTAGAATAAAGTACATCAGCTATTACTAAATGTATTCTTTTCCACATAAACGATATTTGATTTTTATTCAGGTTAGCAGGGTCAGTGGGAAGCATGTGGAATTTAATCTGGGTAAGTAACATGAATAGTTCTCCCTTTGTCTGTGACGTTTTAATCATGTGTTTAGAAAGATAATTTGGAGGTCAATTTCTCTATCTGTAATATGCCTAGGCTGCCACAACCATTAGTAAATAACTCTGGAGATACAGCAAACATTTAACCGACTGTGTCAAACCAGTCAAGTTTCTAATTTCAACTCCCCTCCTCGAATATTTTTTTTTAATTCACGTTCCCTGTGGAGTTTTATCTCCGGAGGATACAAAAAAACAGTCTTGCAATTATAGAACACACCCACTAGGTGGAAGAACTGCAAAAGAAGTAAACCGTTCTCGAAATGTATTTTTAAACGGCATAGGACTTTCTCTTGATGAGGTCTACGTAAAACATTTCACTGACTCAGAACATTCCACTGTGCATTTTTCACTCAAGCTGAGTCAAGGCTTCCAGGCCCTTAAAATTGCAGCATTCCAGACATCTGCTCCTTGTGTTTTGTTCAAGAGGTTTTTTTGCATGCAATCGTTTTGGGAGGAATTGCCATTCCATCACCACAAACACAGCTGCTTACTCTTATATGTGAGGCAAAAATCTGGAGGGGGGGGAAGAGGGAATTAATTCCCTTACAATGGGCACTAGGTATGACTACTATTATTTTGAAGCATTACAGTAGGAAAATGTACAGGTTCGAGAAAAGCCATTAGCAAGGATTTTTTTGGGGGGAAACAGTACAGATCAGCGCTAATGGTTCAAATATGTAAAACTTCCAAGACTAAACACAAGCAGGGCTTCCCCGGAAGTGCAAACGTTCATTAGCCAAAAGCTTTGCGAAAACCGATTAGGCTCCTATTATGCTTCCACCAATATCTTGCCTTTAGAATGCTAGAACAAGAAAGCAGATATTTGAGGATTATAAAGGGGAAGTTTAAAACTATACCTATTGTACGTTTGTAATATTACAACTATACACTGGGTTGAGAAAAGATTCCCATTTACTGAGGTAAGTTCTAAGCGAACTATGTTCTAAATAGTATAGCTAAGAGGATGGATAGAGTATATAAAAATGACCTGCAGTATTCATGATGCAAATAAAATGTATGGATTTTTTTTCAAAGAAATGCATTAAAACCAATACTCCAAAGGCACTGAATTGTTAGGTCTTTTATAAAATAAATCAGCTTTTGATGTCTACCCAGATTGGAGGGATTCTTATAATGTAAATTAAATAGTAATATGATGGGATGACTTTGTTTTAGAATGTTGGATGAACCCTGCCATTATGGTTTAGAAAAAGAATCAACGGTGGTTTTATTCATGAAGTTATGTGAAAACATGGACATTCTGACTTGGCATCTGAACCTTGAAAAGTGTCCATTCACTACAGGTAGTCCTTGACCTACAACAGCTCATTTAGTGACCGTTCAAAGTTACAACAGCACTGAAAAAAGTGACTTATGGCCATTTTTCACACTTATGACCTCTGCTGCATCCCCATGGTCCCATGATTCATATTCAGATGATTGACAAATGACTCACATTTATGACAGTGGCAGTCACGTGATCATCTTTTGCGACCTCCTGACAAGCAAAGTCAATGGGGAAGCCAGATTCACTTGACAACCATGTTACTCATTTAACAACTGCCGTGATTCACTTAACAAATGTGGCAAGGAAACTTGTAAAATGGGGCAAAACACACTCTAACAAATTTCTCACTTAACAACATAAATTCTTGCCTCAATTGTGGTCGTACATTGAGGACTACCTGTAATATGTCAAAAAGTCTCCTGTCACATCTTTCTACTGTTAATTTCTACAAATTCTAGGATGCCACTTCTTGTGCAAGAAAAAAAGTGCCAGGAACATTGAAATCCTCATGAAGCTAATTTAGATTAGTTGTAATCCAAGCAACCCTCCCTTTTATAGAGTCATAAACATCTACGTGCAACCCATGCTACATTCTCCCATGTAACTAGATGCTCTTGCACATAGCAAGACATAGAAAGGTAGGAGATCAAAGTTCAAATTCTTATTTAGTCAAGAAAGGTTTTGACTGTCCTGAGCAAACTGCGCATTTTTTGCTTGCTTGCAAGGCAGCTGAAGTGATTAAAATGAAGAAATGATATAATGACATCCTATTACTAGAAGATAGAAATTTATACTTCTTGAACTATGCATGTCTGACAGCTTAAAGACATTAAGTTTTTCTACCAGATTTTACTTCGATTTAGTGAAAATTCCTGTCTCTAACTCAAGAATGTTCCTCTTTTTTTCAAATAGATAACTCTTCCAATCCCTTGATTCATTGTAGGTTGATGATGTTTACACATAATGTGGCATTGAAGTATTAGTGGTAAGGTAACTTCATTTTTATGCCTGTACTGAGCTCCAACTTTTATTTTCTAGGATATACTGTATTTTTTTTACCAATGGTCTGACTAGGCATGATCACAAAGCTACAATTTATTTAATAAAATAAAATTTTAGAAGTATCAGATTTAGTGAGAATTAACTCTGCTTCTTTCCATACACCTCATCCTTAGACTTTGAATGTCATTTGCTTTAACAATTCTTTCTCTTCTTTATTAAAAGAACAAAATGTGGGTGCAACCTTGGCATATATTATATGTGTGTATGCATGTACCTTTGTATTTTGTACCCTTAAGTTTTAAAAGTTGCTGTGTACATTATCAGCTCTCTAGTAAAAGTGACAGACAGATGTGTCTGGCACTTACAAATGCAGAGGTGCTTATATGCAAACTTTATCACGTAATTTTTGCAGACTGCAGTTAAATTGTTTACTTTTAACAAATATAGGACATTTATATCCAGAGGGAAAGAATACATGAACTTTATGAGGATGAACAAGCTATTTAGAAAAAACAAATCTTCATTAAGCTAGAACAGTTTATGGTGACTTTCAAATTATGCAACTCGAACTAAATTACCATCAGTTCTAGTATACTTTGGCAAAAACAAAGAGTACGAACACATTTTTTGCATACATATAGATCACTTTGCTGAACCCATGCCCCTAAGATGTGTTGGCATTGCAATTCCCAGAATTCTCAGCAGCACTGGCCATGACGGTGGAAAATTCTGGAGGCTGCAATGTCAATAGTACTGAACTAGGTTGGGGCAAAGCAAATATATGGAAATTTGATGATGGGAAGTTTGCCAAGTATTACCAAATCAACAGCACTTCTTTCTCCTAAATTCAGAGGGCAGGGGTAGTTAGGAAAGACAGCAAGTCTTGATGAATCTCAAGGGTTTATATTTGGAGATGAATTACTAGTTCTATTTTTCAGCTTTTTAAGCCTAAACAGGAGGGCTGATTATCTGAGGAAACTCATAAGTTCAAAAGAACCTTTCTGGATATGAAATCTAAACAGCCTTGGGGGCACAGGAGAAAGCCTTGTCTCCTGCTATCCTTACCTGATGAAGTGCAACCACACTTGCCTATCTCCAGAAGCCAATATCAAGATCTTCTTCAGCTATTAGTAATCTATCCTGATGTTTTTACTGGATTTTAATGCTCTACATTTTAAATAGTCACATTACGTACACAATAAGTAAAACGGAAGTCAAAAAACTGAAAGGTGAAATAAGTAAATGAATAACGAATTCTGCAGGCTAAATTTCTCATAATCTATTCCTGCTTCCTGAGTGTACTTCTTTTACTTCTCCTCCTACTTAATTTAAATCTTGAAGACAGGAGCCCTTCTGTAATATAATCTAAATAAAATAATTTTCAAAAAAGCTAGTAATATTATGCAGCTACAAATCCTCACCAGCCATAAACTGACTTGGAGTGCATTTTGTTCTTAGCTGTATTGATGTTGTTAGCTGCATACATACTGCAGAGACAAACAGAAATACAAAGTTTGACCCTGATTGGGCCTGACTTCGGTAGACTTCGGAAAGATTTTGAAGTTTTTTCACATTCTCATCCTGTGATATTCTACCTTTAAAATATAATTATCGCATTTGGAACCGGCAACTCAGTTATTGAGTGAAGCAGTGGCTATGTGAATGTACTTACGAACGTACTGTTGCTTTCCTTTCCTTTTCAGATCTGCAAAGGACTGGTAGTAAAGTTACTTTTTCATCATTCTCACAATGCAAATAGTCATTGTTTGAGGCAATCACTAAATGAGGACTAGCAGTATTGGTACTTCTTTGAGCTTTGTTTTGTTGTAATATTGTGATTTGTTTTTATGGTTGTGTGCTGCCATATAAATATTTATATAAATATGGAAAAATTCCTTGGAAAATCATTTGCTTTTCATCTTGCATGTCAATGCAATTTTTTAATCTAATGTTCATTAATCCTAACCTACTAGATAGTGAACAGCCAAAAGGAATAAAAACAACAAACAAAACAAAACCTAGTGGCATCGCCACGAAATTTCTCTCTTGCATGGAAATGTTCAGGAAGCCGAAGATCTCATCTATTTATTTAATTTATGTATCCTCCCTCATTCTGAGAAGTGACTCTGGAATCTGAAAATTGATCAATACAAAATGCTAATTTTGTTCTGTATAATTCCATTATTGGATATTAAATACAGTTACATGTATTTATTAGCTGATTATTACTGGAAACAGTATCATGTTGATTGAGCTAAGTTTGCTCAACCAAGTGAGACAATATTGTTCTGATAAAGGACAGCAAGTGTACAAGATTGTGTCTTGTGTTCAAACTCAGGTTTCATCTGCTGTGTGAAGACTGTGCTCGCTCTGAATTTATTCTTTCCGTAGGCCACACACAGTACAGTGAATCTCAAACAAGGCTATAGTTCTGGCAGCCAGCATCATTACAGCTGCTCATCTTATTAACAGCAATAATAAACTTTTAGAGACACTCGAAGAAAATAACTGCAATTAGTGCTGACTGAATGAAATATGAACAACAAAATGTTATTCAGATTCATTTACTACCATATGATGAAAAATACAACCTTCAGCAGGATTAATCATCTTATGTTTAGTAATTATAAAATTAATATAATGATTTAGCACTTCTTAACTAAGAGGGATCCCCATCTGGCTAATTTAGAAGCTTCATAATTTCTCAATTACCCTTTATTTTCTAATATAAAAGGACTATTTACCAAGTCCAGAATATGTACTCTGACATGGCAGATGATGTCATGAAAGATGTAAGTCATTCTCAGGAGTAAATTACTGCAAATCCAGTGGGGGAGAAAATCACATCGATGTATACTCAGCTACATCTATAAACAAACTTAACCTGGCTACAAACACAGAGTAGGGAAAGAGAAAGATTCATGTTCAACTGTTTAGTACTAATTTACATAGACTACAGACATTTGACTTGCTGAGTATCCTTCTCTATTTTCTATAATCAAAGCCTTTTTGGTTAATTTCCCCTGCTTTTTTGGCAGATAGCTAGTTCCTCTTAAGTGAGCATCTTTTTCCTAGGCAGCTCCAGGAAAAATTGGCTCTTGGTTTTATGAACATAATCTATCATCTTGCTATTTATGTCTGAGAAAGCATTTTTCTCCTTGTTTCGGCCATTCAGAGATATGAAAAAGAACCAGGAGAGGACTAAAAATGTAACAAGTATGTTTTCAAGCAGTCATTCTAAAGTGGTGCGCAGAATCTGGACATGCAAACTGACTTAAATGCTAGGACAGGTTCACTTCATTTTTAAGTACTTCGGAGGATTCTAGTAAGTCGCACAAAATTCAATAATTAAAGTTAATTCTTATCTTCTCTCATAGCTTTAATCAACCTTGTGACACTTAATATCCTTCGTTCACATAAAATCCATTAAAAGCTTGCATAGGACATGTTTGCAGAAGCAGCAAAGTGTAGGGGGCTCTTGAATCATGGATTATGAAGCAACTTGGTTCATTTTAAATTTATTTAGCTGTTTGCTTTTTTTAAAGGCAGATAACATGAGTCATGCCTGGACTGATTCTGAAAAAGAACATAAACCAAACTCTAAACGGCTGATGTTTGAAGACAAACTGAGATATAATGGTTTTAAAATGTGACTGCCAGAAAGCTTGGATAATTTTGGACACTGATAACAGATCAGTGGGAATAGCAATTTAGAATGGTTTTGAATAGCAAGATAGGGACATGTAAACAAACAAACATTTTAAAAAATGAGGTGCTTCCAAATCAACAGTCTCTAGTGCTATCAAATAAAGCCACTCTTTTGACTATTTCCTCCCTGCCCCTCGCCCCCCAAATCAGAAGAATAAAAGAAACTTAGAAAGAGAAATCAGTTATGCTCTCTCTAAATACTCCTAAAAGTCTGCAAGTGCCATGGTTCAGAGAAATTACCCTTAACCAGAATCACTCAACATCAAGACTAAAATACAAGGCACTACAGAACAAAAATCCTCTACACTAGTAGAACTATTTAATCTGCACATTATTGAAAACAGCAAAATGTATGCAGAGCTGACCTAGCATTTTCTTCCTTGAAGGTTTCTTTTGTATCATTTGCTCTATTGTTTTGTCGTGGTTCCTTCAATTTCCTCTTATTTAAGCCAGTAAATTCTCCACTGCTCTATCTTTTTTTTGTCATTGTTTCTTTTTACCACTTTTGCACCTTCCTGTGTTAATCTCCCTGCATGCTTACAAAAGACCATGACAAACATGATACTATCTGAGAAATAAAGCCAAAATAGACCTTGGTTTCCTTTGCCCAGACTGATTATACAAAGATTTTACTATGAATTAGGATGCAGGTCAATCTCTTCTAATATCTCACTGCTGCATTTTCTGCACAGAAAGCCACGGAAATCTTCTACAATCCATGTGGCTTTCACTTTTTTTTAACTCCCCTTACTTCAATCGCTTTGACAGCATTAACTAGGTCAAACATACTGTAGCTCATTCTGAAGTGTCATTGTTCAAGAGTAATATTTAGGTTCAGCTCCAGCTCTGTGGCCTGGAGTTTTATTCCATTTGAGAAGTAACCATGTCACCACTGTAGATATTTTTAATTTTAGAATACTGAAGTGCATTTATTCTTCTATTGGAAATGCAATATATTTTTAATACAAATACAGAAAAACTCTAACATCTTTTTTTCCCTAGTGAAGTAGAAGCTAAGAACTTCCCTTAATTTTTTTTATAAAGGTCAAAATAGGCAGAATTTTAGAAATTGTAAACATTTTTTCTATCATTATTCCTTTCATACATTTCTTTTTGCCTGTAGTTCAATTATAACCTTCATTATTATGAGAAAGAAGATACTGTAAAACTAAAATTTAACGGTTTAGGAGTTCAGCGATAATTCCATGCTCCAGTAAGTGAGCATGAGATCCATCACCTCTATATGTTTGAAAACTAGGCGAGCTACTTTTAATGGCATCTACCACTCCATGAATTTGATCAGGTCCAGGTGCACAAGGATAACTTCCCAGTAAAAGAAATACTTTCAGAAGTGCTGCAAAAGAACTCAAAGGAATGGCTTTCAATGGGAGCATTTTAGTGGCAATTTTGCTTAGCTAATCCAATCTCAGCAAAACAGATCTATCAGAACTGCTGAAGTTCATAAGGTTCAAACAAGAATGTTTATACATTCAGCATGTCAGTTCCAGAGATCTAACTTCCATTTCCCTGAAAAAAACAGGGAAATATATTTCAAAGTATAACATATATTTATTCGCAACCTCACATGTGCTATATTTATTATTTAGACTTATATACTGCTTAATAGTGCTTTACAGCACTCTCTAAATGGTTTACACAGTCAGCATATTGCCCCCAACAATCTGGGTTCTCATTTTACCGACCTATATGCATTATCAAGGCAATGGAAACAGCTAACAGCATCACTTTCTGGTGTGTGGCAAAAAAATTCTGTACACAAATAAAGAAAAACAACACGCACTTCCCTTGTGATTAAATAAGATGAGATGGGAAACAGTTCAGCAGTCCAATTATTTCAAAAATGTAAAAACAGGAACAAGAGCATGGTGAAGGGGCAGGGGGAAAAAAAGAAAGAAATGGAGGTGTCTATGGTGCTGTACTAGCCTTTCAACTTATTTTTTTTCCTTCATAGAAATAACATCCAGATATTCTATGAGAGAAAATACATAGATAATATTAATATACAAAATGAGTTGTGGTGGTGCAGTGGTTAGAATGCAGTATTGCAGGCTAATTCAGTTCACTGCCAGAATTATGATCCTCACTGGCTCAAGGTTGACTCAGCCTTCCATCCTTTCGAGGTCGATAAAATGAAGACCCAGGTGGTTGGGGGCAATAGGCTGATTCTAAACCACTTAGAGAGGGCTGTAAAGCACTATAAAGTGGTATATAAGTCTAAGTGCTATTGCTATTGTTATCTGTAGATACCACCACAAAAAGCAATACTAGCAAGATCCTTATTTAAGAAAGACTCTAGCCAACTTCTGTTTGGGAACAGGAAAGTTGTTTACACAGAAGGAAAGAAGACATGAATGCAGGCTGGGCCAAATCTTTTGATCAGAACGGCATTATAACTGTGCTTAGTTGAAGCCACTCCTTTGGTACAAAAGAGGAGCAAATAACGTTTTTTTAAAAAAATATCACCACACGCTTAGTAAATAGAGCAAAGTCATTGTTCTGAAAAACAAAACAAAACAAAACCACCTTACTAAACAAGCTAACACCAAGACTGTTACTAATAAATAAAAGACCTCTGGGAAGAGTGCTGAGTGTACACCAGATCTATTTTCAGCCTGCATCAGCAGCTGCTACCCCTGGATCACATCTTTATTCATACCCCAACACTATACGTAATCACTGGAGTGCTGCAACCAGTAAGATAATGAAAGAGCCCAACATAAATCTGTTCTTGAGTGGAATGCTAAATGAGAAAAAATAATACCAAAAGGGGAGGGGGGAAATAAACCACGTTTTCAAGTCATTAAAAAGAAAGACTTTGACATATGAAGGGCTGCAGCCATTAATAGCACTTATCATATAGAGTGGAGACAAAGAGACAAATTAATCAAACTGACAGAACCGGGGTGTTTTATGCTAATGTGGTCTCCTGGGTTTTCGTTTGTATTCCTCTGTGCCAGAAAAACTGATACTATTACAGGGGAGGAAGCTGCAAAAACAACACGCAACAGATCATAAAAATATGTATGACACATAACGATACTAAAAGTATCGAAAAAACAAGTATAGGAACCAGGGCAGAGGATCCGCTTGTAATAAGGACACAAGTATGTTTAGGAATGCTTTCTGTTCATGCCCAACGACATTTACTGTCCTTTCATGTCTGAATCACTGGAAAGACAAAGGAAGGCAAGGTATCTGCTGGTCAAAAAGACGTACTGGGAGGAAAGGACAAGGCAATTTTGCTTATATCGGTCATCACATACTCTATATAACAAAGAGCATGTTTAGAGTTTTGTTAAAAGTTTTGTTATTGTTGTTGTTTTGAGAGCTCAAGGAGGCCATGACTGAGAGGTGTAAAGCACTTGCTTTGCATACAAGAAGTGCCAAGTTCCAGTTCCACTGTCTAGGAAACTAGTAAAGACTTCTGCCAAAAATCTCAGAAAGTAAGTTGTCAGGAAGAGCCAACAACATTGAACTAGCTGAATCAAACCATTTGATTTTGCATAAAGCAGCTTTCTCTGTAGTTTGAAATTCAAAAAGCAAGAAAGGAAGTGAAAAGCAGAGCCAATAGCAATCCCATATCACAAAGTGACAGCATCTGGAACAGTCAATATGTTGCCCTCTAAAGGTTTTGGACTGTGATGCCCATAATTCCTTGCTATTGTCCAGGTTGGTTGTGGGGCGGTCATTGGAAACTAAATTCTAAAATATCTCAAGAGGAACAGACCCACACCCTTTTCTTTCTGCTGAGGGTGGCAGTGGCGACGGCACGGGTATCGATGGTCTAGGACTATCTGGCCGAGGGATGGATAATTTATATTGGGTCTACCATCTTCCCATCATTCCCTTCACTCCCACAGACTGTGCCAATGATTTTCCATCAATCGCCCCGGGACCGAGCTCTGCTCCCCCTTTTTCACCTTGAGGACTCTTGTGTACAGGTGGTCAGCAATGTACACTGCGTCTCAACTCCGGGCGCTGTGGGAGTCCTCCCTCGTGCGGCTATGGCCTTCCAAATTATCGAGGGCCTTCCTTGAGGACGGGCACTGAGAAGTGGTCT
>JANHFO010006462.1:15992-26392 GCA_032468095.1 Pareas carinatus | reverse complement strand
TTAATTCGGTTTTAAATTGGTTTTAACATTTGCGGATTTTAAATTAGCCTTTTATATTATTGTATTTTTAAATTGCTCTTAAATGTGTCCTCTGTTGTTTGTGTTCTGTTTATTGTCTCAATTTTATATGGCTGTACACCGCCCTGGATCCCTTCGGGGAGAAGGGCAGTATAGAAATTTAAATAAATAAAAAAAATCATTAATGGCACAGAGCTGAAAGTTCTTGTCTGCATTCTAGTACTGAGTTGTGTAGTGCCTCTGATGATGAAGATAAGAGCTGTTAGAGCTGTTATAATGAACTGTCATTGTCATCTTATTCTTCACATTTCTTTCTAAATCCTTCTTAGATTCCTTCCAATACCTAGGGAACCTTCTTAGTATTACCGATTCTTATTGAATCGTGGGTTCAATAAGAATCTCAGGATGAGGTTGGAGGAAAATTTAACACTTTATTGGGTAGCTATGCAAGAAGTAGGTGATCAACTTCCTCATGTGACAGTGTTCAGAGGGAGTGGGACACTGAGAAGAGTTCAAGTAGCCTTTTACACGTTGTATGTGTATACTGGGTATACTCATACAATGACAATACGGTTATTATTCTTACACATCTTGACCCGGAACCATCCTCATTCCTGTCCATGCCCCCCTTCTATCCTTGTCACCCCATTCTTCCTTTGCCTGAGCACCTCCTTATATGGTATTTCTTCCCCTTCTGCATGTTGCACTCACATGCTTTTTCCACTGCTTGGTGCCCTCTGCTCATGCTCCCCTTATCATAAGGAACTTTTACCCAGCATTTCTCCGGTTCTTAGAATGCTTAAGGATTCGAAAAAGGACGTTCCTTATACCTTGAAACAGGCAGATACCAGTATTTCTTCTCATAGCATATTCTATGACAGTGTTTCTAAACTATATTTTTCAGAATACCAGTATCCCTCAGACAATTGAAGGTCTTCTGCAAACTGGTCCCAAGATCTATAAAGGGGTTATAGATCCATTTAGTTGTTTAGTCAATTATCCTGCTGGTGAATGAAAAACAGATGCTAGCTCTCTTCTCGACTGCTACATTAAAGTAGATAAAAAGATATCTAAAAGACTTTTGGATGACAGTTTCCAGAGAAAATGAAGCTTTAAATGAAAAAGGCAGGGGAAATCTCAACACCCTTTTTTCAGCATATCTTAGTGAAATTTGATTTTCAGATCTCACAAATAAGACTAAAAATCAACTTTGACTGAATAATATACTCTGATTTTTAAGGCTTTATTTTAAAAAATGTCAGTTCAAACACAGTTGAAATATATTATACTGTGCAATTAATTCAACCCACTGATTTATAATCAATATACTAAAAGGGAAAATAAAACATATTGACACATTTAACATGTAGACATGTTTACTGACTGCCTACTTGAATGACTGTTTAAAATAAACGAATGTAAAAATACCACTCTAGTCATGAGCTCCCGTCTCATGATCACCATTGGGCATACTGCAGCATCTCATGCTTACATGATCACTATTTGTGAACTTCACAACCAGCTTTATATAAGCAGCATTAATGAAAAATGTGGAAATAAAGTCATATGTTTTGCTTAATGACCAAAGGAGAAGTGAAGTCACGGTTAAGTGATTTTCTGCTTAGAGAATACAGCACTTAGTGATGGAGTTGTCAGTCTCAATTGTGGTCACCTAAGCAAGGACTACATGCAGATACAGTCTGAGTGCGCAATGATGCATGGAACAAAGGCAGGTAGCACTCTATGTGACATGATAGGCCTATATTCAATTGGGCATGGTGTTGAATATATGAATATGAGTTTTTTCTGTTGTCTCTTGTAATGTTGGAACTCAGCGTCAATCATTAAACTAAACATGGAATGATTCAGGTCTGATTAAACAACAGGTAAATTCGCTGTAATTAGATATCATGAATAGCAATTTAGACTTTTTCAAAAGGCAGTTGGAAAAATTCAGTCTATGAAAAGCTATTTGTTTCTACTGGTTTTTAAATACCTTTGCGGTCAAAAGCAACAAATTTTAACTGTCAGTGCTAGGTAACAATGACTTCTGGCTCTCCTGTCCAGGTTTGTAAATTCCAAAAATCTGGTTGATCACTGTGGAACAGACAGACAGGCTACAATACATACAACTGTTAATCTGATCCAACATAATAACAGAAGAGAATAACAGAGTTGAAAGGGAGTTTATAGTTCTATTTTATAATTCTATTTATGCAACAGGTTTATATAAAGATATTGATGTTTTATTTTCATTTTTCCATAAAGATATTCAGCACAAAAGTTGGGTTTTTTTTAACCTCAGATGCATTCTAATTCAATTAGCATTTCTGAAGAATTTATCTATTAATGTCTCAAGGTTAGGATGCATCACTCAGCCTCTGTAGATAGGATGCCGTGTCTCAATTTTTCTTACTTTACTTGTCATTTTGCCTCTTGCTAGTTAAAAATATCTAACTAATTCAACTTTCCCACAGAGCACGTTATCATCCAGGTTTCTCATCATCTGTGTCATTGACTGCTGGGTAATTTTGAGCTGCCTGATATCCTTCTCAAATTGCAGCAACCATAACTGGATGTAGTACTCTAAGCGTCTAGGCAGCATCTGACTGAGGTGGATTCAAGGGGAATTATCACCATCTTTAGGTACTATAAAGATATGACCTTGTCTGGATTTCAGGGAGAAGGAATAAGTGCCTTAGCTTCTCCAGTGTCATTCTCATATAGAGTGGATAACTCACTCTACTGGAATGCTGCTTTGATTGACAAAGGCTCTACAAGCGATAATGATGGAAAATCAAGGTACTTAACTGCATGAAGAGCCTTGGTGGATAAAGTTCTCCACTGAAGACCATTTGAAAGTGCAAAAACATAGTGGTTACTGCTTATTGTAAATAACAGTACATTTGGATAGGGATTATTACTTTTCATTATCTGGACTCTGTATGTCTCTTGACATACTCTAAAGCTGCATTAGCAGATGTTTACTAAAACTCCTAGAACATTTTTCTCATTTACTATAGTCTAGCCAGGTGTCATTCATTCTGTATTAATGTGATTGAATTTCCTTCCTAAATGCACTTCTCTCTGATAGGATTTATATTGTTTAAATTGGACATTTTCCCATACTGTCAAGTTTATTTGGAATGTGGCTTTTATTAGGTACAGGCACTTCTACCGCACACTGTTTGCACACCTTAATCTCTCACAATATAGTTTGAAACTGACTTGTTATCATCTTCACTTCTGTAGAACTGAAAGCACTGAGCAAAGAACACCAAAAGCCAATTAAGGTTTCTTCTGTCTGCCTAAAAAAAGAGGGGGGCACAAAGGATGCTATTTAACCAGTTTTCCTGCGTCAAATGACTACAGATCCTACAGTAATAAAAATTCTCTCAACTTCCAGCTCAATACAAAAAAAACCTAAATTTTATTTTATAGTGCTTTATCTATAGTATGTGTTTGGCACACATTTAATGCATTTAGTTGGGTACTTGCAAAACAAAACAAAACCCCTGATTGAGAATTACAAGGGGAAGCAAAACTGCTGGTATGCAATTATTTCACCATTACAGCTTGCAGGAAATTTGAAATGCAGGAGGAGAAATGTAGTGACATGCCAGTAGTTTTGCAACCAGATGCTTCTCCCAATACTTATAACCCTGATTACATATTGTGCAATGATAGAAGCAGGCCAGGGAATATATATATATATTAAACAATGCTTATAGACTGGCACTAGGAACAATGAAGTAATCTTGTATCAGAAGAGGAGAATAATAGTGATTTTCTCAAGTCTAGGAGCAAGAGTTCTCATCAGTAGAAAACAGACTTTAGAAAACGTTGCATTTTACAGAAAACAGTATCTCTGTTCTGATTTGAAATAAATCTCAGCAGAGCACCCCATACCCCAAAAACCTCAGCTCCCACACTGATATGACCATGTTTTTATGACATGGTTCGCACTTTATAACATGCTGACATGATGAATGCTACATACTTTAAGACTATGAATGCACCTTATGCTTATATACACAATTGATTATGCCTATATATGCCTATATGTACAAATGATCATGATTATGCATATATACACAAATGATCATGATTATGCTTATATATTCAAATTGTCTATGAATGTATCCTGATTGTATCCTTGTTATGTATGTATGTAGATATTGAGCATGCTCACTGAAGACAAAATTCTGATTCTGATAGTTTGCTATTATATACTGCAGGTTGAGAGTTGGTATAAAGTCCTTAAGTAGAGATGAATAACCTCACCTAGTAGGAAATGGCCTCAGTTTTTCTGTAGCCTATTCCAGACATATGTGGACTATTATTGCTCTTGAAGAGTCACAAAACATGGCTCTTTGGGAGGGAATCTGGGGACAGATGATCATAATATCCTGAATAGGCTGGTTGCAATTAGCTGTTCATTTAATTATTAGGAAGTTGTATACTACTCAGAGTCAGTTGGCTGGAGGAGCATATAAATCTAAATATATAAATATAGGTAGTTCCCGACATACGATCACAATTGAGCTGAAGATTTCTGTTGCTAAGTGAGAACGTTAAGTGAGTTTTGCTCCATTTTGCCACCTTTTTTGCTACAGTTGTTAAGTGTATCACTGCAGTTTTTAGGTTAGTAATATGGCTGTTAAGTGAATCAGGCTTCCCCATTGACTTTGTTTGTCAGAAGGTTGCAAAAGGTGATCACATGACCCCTGGGGGCACTGCAACCATCATAAATATGAGTCAGTGTCTTATTTCTTATACTTTGTATGTGTGCATAAAACGTTTCAATAAAATAAAAAATAAAAATAAATATGAGTCAGTGGCCAAGTGTCTGAATTTAATTTCGGTCATGTGATCATGGGGATACTGCATGTTGTAAGCGTAAAAAATTGCTATAAGTCACTTTTTCAGTGTTGTAACTTTGAACAGTCAATAAACGAACCATTGTAAGTTGAGAATTACCTGTACATAGACATTAAAAAGTTCCTAAAACCTCAGGAGTATCCCTTCAGTTCCTCTACCTAAGCTTTTTATAAAAAATGCTAAACAACACCGAAAACTCAGCCTATTTGTCACTTCGGCTATAGATTATTAGTCAGTTCTTAACTGCAGTATTAAGGCTTATCAGCAGAATTAATTCACCAACAAGATCAAGCTTTATTATGTGATCACCTATTTGGTTTGCTTATCGTCCTACATGTGCCTTAAATACAATCTGGACCTTCTCCCCCAACAGCCGGTCAACCTTACCATCCATGGCTCTAATCTGCATTCTTTTGCAATGAAAGTCAACATGGGAGGTAAGTATACAATAATGTTTTGTCTTGACACACAGGCAGATTGGGAGAGAAAGGGATTGTCAAGCAGCTGGTCCTTCGGGTTGCCAGACTGCAGGCAGTGGTGTGAGATGGGTGTAAATTTTGAAATAGACATAAGGAAGCTGAATGGAAGGATACTATTGGGTTTCTCTGTATGTGGTAGGAGGCAATACAAAGCATTTTATATTAACAAACTGTGAAAATATCGGGATGACTTATGTCATGTTAGTATTTAGGCAGTGATGCTTTCTCTCTCAAATTCTCATACAGCAAAGGCTTCATAATTCCTTTCTAGAACTGTGGCTGGTAACCATAGCCCTCTGATTACTTAGCAGCTTCTTTCTTCCTCACGTTCTCAAGATGAAAATGCCTGCCATCTTTCAGCCTGAGAGTACTTCTTTTCTGCTCCTGTGCTAATGAACCACTTTTATGTGGACAGCGGTTTATTAGCTTGTACCTGAATGACCCAAGACAATTACTTGCAATGGAACGGATTCCCTTTGTCGAGCTCTGTCAAGAGCAGGGGAAAATGAACTCAGTGTTATCCTTCCATTCAGCTTTCAACTCAGTATGACTAATGCAGCTTTGCTTTAATTGGCAAAGGGAAGGCAATCCAATGACTCAGACACCACTATAAACAGTACTGACTATTTCTAAAGTAAAAGTGCCATGGCACCACAAATGATTCAATCATTTCCTAAGAATTATTACTTTTAGCGATGAAGCCACGTTAATTAGATAATGGCTGGCTGCCAGTTAATATTGGCATGACCTACTATATTCTTGGCTCACAGCCATGCATGCCTTGCTATCACATTATTTTCCCCTCTCCGGTAAACTAGATGGGAAGTGGGAAATATTCCCAATTGCTACTTTAATTCTTATCATGAATGAAAAGATTAATTAAAATGTCTTGTCAAAAGGACTGGGTTCTACAAGCAAATAAAGAAAAATGAAAAGGAACAGAGATCAAACCAAGACTATCATTTTAATCTCTGTCTTAGAAAATGCCTGATTTGAATTTAATAAGGCCCAATTTCAACAAGTAATTAGAAAAGGATTCCTCCATTACCATGTGCACAAGGGTGTTGTAAAAAAACCCAATCCACTTTTTAAATTAGGAAATAGGCCAAGATATATACCATGTATTTTTAATATACAAGATTAGGATTTTACAAGAGTCTTAGATTGCAATCTTATCTACCATGTAACTCCCACGGAATTAAATAGAACTTGATCTATAGAATAATTGTATTTTATATGCCTAATTGAGTCCGTATCCAACTAGCAAGACTAGCATAAAACATTAATTTATTGCATATCCTTAAGGATTAATGCATTTAATATTTCTTATCACTTTTGTATTACAATAATCTTATGACCTTCAGTTTTATTCTGCGACTGAGACAATAAATCTTGTCAAAACATGGCAAGGAGTTGAGATCATCTTTATCAACTTGAAGGAGACATGACTTTGCTAGTAATGTTACTTCTGATGATCAGTTTGTGATTTGTTTAAAGTGACATTTCATATCTGAACTGGGATACGAAAAGGTACAAATCCCACTAATCCAGTTTCATTGGCTAGAACTGAAAGAATTTTGGTCAAAATATTTTGAAGTCACCAAAAAATTAAAAGAGCTTCCTATCCATATTCAAGTCAAGTTATAGAGGACTTATTAACTAAATAACTAAAAGAAGCAAATATGAATTAGAAAAAACTAAGACCAAAACAATCTATACATGCTCCGTTCACTGGAAAACTTGCTGAATTCCTTCTCTTTTCCAGGCCTTCTAGAGAGAAGTGCCTACATTTTCACTGATAGCAAGTGCAGATTGTTTACAAACTTCTAATTTCAAGTCATATTGCTAAAATTCAGAAGATGTCATTATGGAAACTGGAGTGAGGTTTTGGTATAACATACCATGTTGAACTTTGATTCTAGTATCAGAGAGGATTTTTTTTGACTTTGGTCAACAGATTGAACAAGAAGTTATGGTCTTTTTGACCTCATAGTAACAGAATAGTTACTGCAGATAGAGAACTAAGTCGAAGGCAGGAGGCACACCTAAAAAAACCTACGAAATACTATGGCAACTGCATGAATGAGGGTAGAAAGAATTTATGGTGTGAAAATATTCAGGTGGTTTTGGAGGGAAGAAATCCTGCTGTATTTCCAGAACTTTGGTATAAATTGACTAAGCTGACACAAATTGCATAAAGCGATTTTTTGGGATAAAATGATCAAATGCATAATAGTAAATTTACATAAATTACATCTATTATGACTGTAATTTTAAAAATTAGATGCCATGTATTTCATGACATAAAATATTTTTAATTAAATGGGGGTTTGATAACATGCTGATCTTTAGTGTGCCTGGCCTATTTAATTATTGAATCTGCCAACACATTAAGCCTATTGGAAGGCATATATGATACCTTACATTGTGTACTTTTCAAGCAAAGAAGCTTAAGCAAGCGTTCTTTAAAATATTTTCAGGTATTATGCAATTACGTATAGCCAAGTAAAAGCGGCCCAGTGACCCTCTCTTAACCTGACAAAACTGGGCTTGCAAACGCATTTCCTTGACAGAGTACTGAACTTGGAAAAAGAATTGCTGACTGCACAGTTCTCTTTGATGTTTTGTGTTAAATGTTTTCCTTTCTCCCTATTTCCTCTTGTCCAATCAGGGAAGTGACTTTTCAAGGCAGAAGTTACTTTTCAAGGCACTGGGCAATTTCACCTGCGCAATAGCCAATTCCATCCTCAGATCTCAGCAGTCGTCTCTTTTCCATAGCAATGCACCCAAGGTAGAAAAACATCCCAAGGAATCCCACCACTTTGGTAGGGTAAAAATGGAGGCTTTTTGTGTGTATTTAAGTCTCACGGAGGTCTTTCAAAGAAAAAAAAACCTGAACTAGTGAAGCAGAATTAATCATCCTGCTTCTGGTTTAGCTTTGAGATGCTTTCTTCTCTAAAGTGCAAAGCAATTTGGCTTAGGGTGGTCATGTTTTTATATGTTTGTTTTAAAGCACTGGACGAAGGATTCACTCTGTCCATGTGCTACTTGGACCTCTTCCTGTTTTCCCTCTTCCTTCCTTCTTGTTTGATGTTTCCTTGCTCCTGGCAGGCTGTTTCCTTTGCTTTTGCTCTCTAACCTGGCAGACCCAAGGGTGCTTGTTTCAGCATCACATCCTACTATCCTTCTCAGGATGAACACACCCTCCAGCAGAGTCTGATTTGAGCAACATGCAGAGCTTTGGGAATTGTATTTATAACCTTCAGGTTTATCTGATTCCTAGGCAGTTGGGCACAAAAGAGACGAGCTTGTTTTCTCTGCTAGCTGCCATGTTTGAAAGGCTGTTTTTTA
Organism: Pareas carinatus; assembly: GCA_032468095.1. Lineage (NCBI taxonomy): Eukaryota > Metazoa > Chordata > Lepidosauria > Squamata > Pareidae > Pareas > Pareas carinatus. The sequence continues at coordinate 17,663 of JANHFO010006462.1, read as the reverse complement.
AAGTGACAGATGAACAATGGTATACTATACCTCTTCTGGCAGAGTGACAACCAGGTCATTTTCTGTCTGCCCGACTAACACTTGCAAGAAGTATTCGCTGCATGCAGCCAGCACAGCCCGGTGGGCTCGGAATTCTTTGCCCTCCACAATCAAAGTCACGTCACAGAGAATATCCTGCTTCCGTTGGTCATTGAGGCATAGGAGAATATTGGTACAATGGACTGTTGACTCATACACATACATGGGGGATTCAGTCTTCTCATCCACAGACATTCCGTTCACACCCTAAAATAGAAGCAACAAACAATAAGGGAGAGATAGAGGACCAAAGTGAGTTATTACAGTGTCTGCAAAAAAAGGAAGATTACATCATGATTTCTGCACCCTGCATAGTTGAGCCAGCTCTCTGCAGAACTGCTGATCAGCATTTTAATTCTTAGCTACAACAAAGAATTCAAGAAATCTCTCTCTCTCTCTCTCTCTCTCTCTCTCTGGAAAGACAATTGCATTATAAGCTTTTTACTCAACCCACTTAGTTGGTTTTTTCTTCTCCACAATGCTGAATGAGAGGGATGGATTTTAAGAAACATTGAAGGCTATTATTAAACACTGTTTTAATAGTATAAGTTGCCTAGAGAAAAGGGGGATACGATAAAATATCTGAGACAATCTTTTTAAAACAGAGCACTCAACCCATCGTTTTTAGGTATTTTAGAATTACTGGTGCTTAGTGGCATTACAGGAAACTGTGGTTGAAATTCTCAATATTACTGTAGGTTTTCAATTTCAAGGGCAAGTTGGTTGTGGATTTTTTACATGCAAAACACATGTTCCACCCTTTAAAATGACACATGAGCCGCTCACATCTTAATGTACTGGTTTAGATATTATAACAGCAGAAGCCAACAGAATTATGATATAATGATGCTTAAAACCCTAAAATAGAACTTGCGAAGATTATCTCAGTTATCTTACATAAAATCTGAAAAGTCGATCTGCTGTTACTCAGTGGGGCTAATGGAGGAGGCCTGAGGGTTAGTGGTTTGCCTAACTACGTCCTGAGAGTTTGTAGGAGATGAAACTTGAATTAGGAACTTCCTGCACCAGAGCAAATGCATTTAGCCACTGCACTGAAACTCATACTTACATGGACATAAGTATCCCTGGAATTCTATGTTATTTAGGCTGAGATAGACTTGAATGTAATTTTATATGCAGTACCTTAATAAAAGTACTTCAACAGAAATAAATCCGTCACTGAATATAAACTTATAAGCAAGCTTGTGATACTGACAAGAGAACAAAATAACAGAAGACAGATCTTAAGAAGGAGACAAGACCGTAGTGTGGCAAAATACTTAATGTTTAAAAACTTTACCAAAAAAATATAGCATAAGAAGTATTAATTGAACAACATATATCAGGAAACACCTAATGTAGTATACATGCTACTTTTTAAAAAATGGGCATTTTTTAAACAGGCCAATGCCAGGGGAGTGAATAAATGTATACTGCAATGCCATGATACAATCTCCAACCTTTTAATGGTTGGAGAGCCAGGATGGTGCAGTGTTTAAAAGCAGCACTGCAGGCCATTTCTGCTGACTGCCATCTGCCATTAGCCATCAAAAGTTCAGCAATTCGATTCTCACTGGCTCAAGGTTGACTCAG
>JANHFO010006462.1:0-10566 GCA_032468095.1 Pareas carinatus | reverse complement strand
ATTATTTTTTTTATTATTATTATTATTATTATTATTATTATTATTATTATTATTATTATATTAGTGTAAGTTTGGTTCTCAATTCTTCCCCAAATCTGCTCATTAATGCCTGTGCTTCAATTTAGAGGGAAGTGTCAAGTAGAATGTCATGTGGTAAGTTAAGATGACCTCATAAAACAATTCCAACTCTGTGATTTTTTAATATATAAAATAATGATTCAAACGCAGAGATAAAATGGTCTTATTCATTCAATTGTTCTGAATGAAACCCTTGCCTAGTTCATCACTGAAATCAAAGAGACTTAGTTCTCTCTTGCCTTGCACTGTTTTCAATGCTTCTTCTTGTATATTAAACCAGTGATCCCAACCCTTTGGGCATCAGGGACTGGTTCCATGGAAAAAGGTTTTTCCGTGGACCATTGGGGGCATGGTTTTGTGTGCTACCTGCATCTTGCAAATGGGGCTTGGCTTGTTTGCGCGGCCCGGTTGCTGTATTCTGCGGCCCAGTGCTGGTCCACAGACCGGAGGTTTGGGACCCCTGTTCTAAACCATAGTGTGCAGAGCACAAGGAGGGAGTGAAACAAGAACACAAAGAGATGTAATGTAACATTACACAGTGGAAATATAACTAGCGAGTGGCTAATTGCACAAATCTAGCATAGTTTTTAAGCAAACAGTTGTACATAGTTTACAACTGTAAATGGAAATTAACAGAATCAATAATAACACAAACAAAAAGAACGAATGTGGGGTAATGACAGGAGTAATTAAACTTTGGCATCATGAGCTCCTCTATTCTTGGAACTTCCAAAGAAATGAGTCATCATGGATCAGTTCACAAGGCAAATCATAACTTAAGAAATCCCCTGAAAAATGGAAAATTGAACGCTGGTCAGCTCAAATGGAAGAAATGGTCTTCCAGATTCTTTATCCTACACCAGCAAATATGTCAGACTAACAAGAAGCCAAAAGCACCAGCCTGAAGATGGTAAGTGAGACCTTGCCGAAACGTCACCAAGATATTCTCAATCTTACACGGGAGAAGACCCGAACACACCTAGACCTACATACCTGTACCGGTGAAAATCTACGAAAGCATATACACACACACACAAAAGGACTTTCCTCGCGTACAACAAATGATCTCTCCTTTCCATATCCCATTTCCTATTTATAAGCAAATAGACAAAACTTCATCATTTCAGTCCTGATGTCAGCAAAAATCCATTAAGAGGTAACACAGATACAATACAGCTCAAAATAAACCAACTTTATATTCCTTTCTTTTATTTGTAATAATCTTGATCTTTAGTCCTTTCAAATAATCTTCTAGAACTTGGTTTCTTTTAATTTTTTTCTTTGTCCTTTTCCACAAAATTTCAGGAAAACTATTCAGTAACTTTGTTATTTGCACATCCTTTTTAATTCCTAAGAAATCAGCCAGTTTCTTTTATATGTCCAGGATAGTATTCTTTCCTAAGTCATTCTTTTGGCCTGTCAGTTGTAAATTCATTTTTGATACCATTGGTATCTTGTCAGATAAAATTTGTCATATTTTAAATAATAAGTTTATACTTTCAGACTCCCCAAATTTGTAATGTAGCCTTAAAATAAAGTAAAATTAGCTCATTTGGTCATACTTCCTGCCTTGTTTACCCAGGATGGCTGACATCAGTCTTGCAAATCTGATAGTATAAACTTCCCACCACCACTTTTATCTATCTGGACAATCCTAAGTATCTTCTTCTCACTGTTAATCAATTGGGAGTTCCTGATTATCCTGTTTCCTAGGCAACATCTCTTCCCCTCCTCATCCAAGGTCATTCACAAATTCCATTAAAACAATTCTCAACATTCTTGCCCACTGGCTTGTCTTGGAATTAATTGGAGTTAATAGTCCAACAATAACTAGAGAATCTATCCTTGTAAGGTATATTCTTGAAAATAAGGTATAAAATCTATATAACATGCCCTGCTCTGTAACATGAGATAACGTGACCCCACTTTTCTAAAAAACTGTTTCAGGGCTTTAGATAGTTCCATTATACTTAAAGAAAGCAAGGAAAAAAAGTTTCACTCATGGAATAGAAATAAACCTACTGATTAGATTTTCATTTTGAAAAGGTACAATAATCATCTTCCCGTAAAGGCAACTTTTCAAGAAAAAAATGCAGCTGGCTATAAAGACATGAGCATGCTATTACCATTCTTACTATTGCCTTGTTAGGATGACACCCAGCTCTACAAATGATTGCCTCATGGACACTGCTAATTATTTAATACTTCATAAACTCGAGTTGCTTGACAAAACAATGAATATCTCTGTTAAACATAACTCATCAGCTGTATACATTTTTATTAATGTTCTTTCACAGTAAGATGTGCAATTAATCACCTGCTTTTTCACTATCTTACAACTCTGACAGCTGGAAAATGTGTGTTTGAGCTTCTGTGCAGCTATTTTCAATTACTATTTAGTGTTTTGAAAATTTGAAGCAGACAGCACAAAACGCTTTTTAGATAGAATGAGGCACTGTACCAAATTATCAGACAGTACAGAATGCTGCTACTACTACAGTTAATATGACAAGACTTATTCACAAGGGAAGCAAGTTAACAGAGCTGCTTAAAATGTATTGAACTCAGTTATTCAGCAGCTGGTAGTTTTTTGTGTTTTTTGTTTAAAGGAGAAGGTTCACCAAACCATGCTCATGATGGCAATTGTGAAGATTACAGGATGGTTGTTTTTCAGTAAGCAGGACCATATTTCCCATGTTCATGCTTTTGGAGAACTATGCTTCCCATTTTGAACAAAACAGGCTAGAAGACTTTATATGGTAACAACGAAAAGTGCTAATAAGCACATTACAATATTTTTAACTTTTATTTATCTCTATCCTGCCTTTGTTATTTTTATCAATAACTTAAGGCACTAAACATATATAATATTCCTTTATCCTCCTGTTTTCCCCACAATAATGGCCCTGTAAGGGGGGGGGCTAGACTGAGAGAGAGTGACTGGTCCACGTTTACCCAGCTGGCTTTTATGGTTAAGGCGGAACTAGATCTCAGTCTCCTAGTTTCTGATGCCTTAATCACTAGACCAAACTGGCTCTCTAAGAGAAGATAACAAAATACAAAGACCTGCAAATAGAAATAAATGACTGCAGCAAAAGAAAGCAAAGATAGTACCAATAGCAATAGGTGTCTTGATGCAATTCCCAAACCCCACCCCAACCCCAAGCACCACTTGAACACCACTGGCATTGATATAATCACCAGCAGTCAATTACAAAAGGCAGTTTTAATTAGAACAACTTACATTCTGTGACTATATCTGTAACACCATCAAACATTTACATCTACCTATTTCAGGTCCTTGGGAAGAACTTAATAAATGGACAAAAATGCCAGAACCAGTCTGAACATCTGGCTGACGGTGCGACAAATATAATAATAATAATGTAATAATTATATAATTGTTACATAATGTAATTATATATAATTATAATAACAGAACTATTTATTTACCAAACCTGTCAGCTGCATTTGCCAGGTTCTAGGCTATTTACAGATGTATCATTTTCTTTTATTTGGTTATGCCCAAAACCTTGCCCAATTCCTTTCACAACTATTTCCCCATAAGACTTAAGCTTGCTTGTATGAACTTCCTTTGTTTACATACACTCTTTGAATTCAATCCTTTGTCTCTATGCCAAACACCTATCTCTGTTCCTCTTTGCTGTTGTCTGATTCCTAATAAAGTAAATACTATTTTAAACAGCCACCTTTGGTTCCGGATTGTATCTGGTGTTGTAAGCTGGTAACGCAGCTCGGATAGTTTCTGTGAACCGTATACAAGTCAACAGGCACATATTTGCATGTTTTCTGTCCTTAGGAAAAAAAGAAAAAGGCATTTTCCTTCTTTAAACCTTATTCCTATCATTCTGGTAAGAGGAGAAGAAAGGTGGTGATGGAAGTGAATAGTGATGAAAGTAATTATTGCTGCATTCACCAGGCTTTCCTGTTTGAGTGGGATTATGGTGAGATGAATTATAGCAGTGGTTTCCAAAGTGGGCGGTACCGCCCGGGTGGGGTGGTGGGATAAGGCACTGCCCAGAAGGCGTGGGGGCACAAGCCTCCCTGCGCATAAGGCGCAACACGAAGACCGGCTTTGGAACGCTGTCCTTGCCCCCGCTGCGCTGCACCCCACTCCTAGTTCAGCAAAGCAGTGTGCTTTTCACGCTGCGCCTTATGCTCCTTATGCGCCAGGAGGTTTGTGCCTGCCCCTGTGCCTTCTGGGCAGTGCCTGGCTCTTGCCTCTGATGGGGGGCGGGGGCGGTAAGCGGGGTTGTCCCCAGCCCCTCCATCCCAAGTGGTACTTCAGCCTTTGCCCCACTAGGCATTCATGGACTCCTGGGACTGAGCGAGTGTGTGTGTGTGTGTGAGAGAGAGAGAGAGACACTGGACAAGGGGGCAGAGGTCCCCTGAGCCTCATTTGTGACCTTCTGCCAGCTTTCTCATTGATTTTGTGCTGTTGGAAGGTAGTTGTTTGCAAATCACAATCATGTGAGTGCAAGACACTGTGATGTTGCAATTGTGAGCCAGTTGTCAAGTGTCTGAGTTGCAATCACATACCTGAGGGAATGTCACAATAGCCACAACAACAAGGACTCATTGTAAGTTCCTCTTATTCTTTGAATGGTTGCTGAATAAGTGGACATTAAATGAGAACAACCTGTATTATATTAACTGCTAACTTCAAAGAATTAAGATACTGTTTCAAAATGCTCTTAGTTTTTAAAAGCAGTTGATGGCTTCTGACCTGGGATAGAAAACAAGTGCCTTTGTTCATAACAATCTATTGTTTTGGATAATGGCCAAAATCTGTATAGGATCCCATTTTTAAAAATAGTCCAAGCTTTTCTGATTTTAGCACTAAGGAAGAGTTGGACTGTCATAATTTTAAAAACTATGTCGAAACAGCTGGTAGAACAAGTTTTATGATGCAGTCATTAATATGCAAAATGCTTTCATATATTTTGCCTTTCACAGTCAACTTAAGGGCATCTTCTGACATTATCTGGGGCTAAGAAATCTGGTCCTTCAGACTTTTCTGAACTCCAATTCTCAAGAGTCTCATTTACCTGGGATATAACAAGCTGCTGTTCAACATCTGGGGATTTACAAGTTTCTCATCCTTACATTATGCCATTTCATCATGCATATTTTTCAAAATGAATGGCAGAAATCAGTGAGAAAATAAATAAGACAACTTGGTAATGCTCGGATGATTGCATGGTTGTGCAAAATAAGGGAACATCTGTGGGATTAACATGATGCTCCATGTTGTGAGATTAAAGATATTAATTCTGATTATGCTCATAGGCACACATCTTATTGAAGAAAAATATAAAGAATGTAAGTTGTCCAGGTGGTTCAATTCTGTTGCAGCAAATGAAGAAAAAATGATTTAAAATAAATTATTTAATAAGTTTTTGTCTTAGCTTCAAGTCTGTGTAAAGCACCCAACACACTGACTGTCCTAGGTGATAACCTTTATCAGGAAAGAGATAACAATAGCAATCGCACTTAAGACGTATATACAGCTTCACAGCGCTTTACTCTCTTTAAGCAGTTTACATATTCAGCATATTGCCCCCAACAATTTGGTTCCTCATTTTACCGACCTCAGGAGAATAGAAGGTTGAGTCAACCTTGAGCTGATGAGAATTGAACTGCCCAACAGCTGGCAGCCAGTAATCAGCAGAATTAGCCTGCAGTACTGCATTCTAACCACTGCACCACCATGGCACAGATAAGAGAATAGCACAAGGTTGATTCTCCTGGATCTCTACTGGCTTTTGATAGCGCTGATCATGCAACATTGCTGAAATGGCCCAGTGAACTGGGAACCTGAGACTTTGTACTACAATTATTCCATTCCTACCGTTATCACTAGAAAGTGGCAATAAGAGATTTTAATTCATCTCCACAGTTCGCTTATTGGGGGTACCCACGGGGTTTTATTCTTTCTTCTCAACTGCTAAATATCTACACCAAGCTGGTACAGCTATGTGGAATCTGCTTCATTAATTCTTTCCTTTTCACATGGGTCAGGAAATCTTGCAAAGTTGCCTGGAAAAAATGAGGGGGTGAATGATGATTGATAAAGTGAGGCTAATCCACAACAGATGAGGTTTTGGAGAAAGATGTTTCTCAGGCCTAGGAACTAGGACGTGGTCTGTACTACACCTGTGCGATGTAGCATTGTTTGGTTTTAATGAGGTGATATCATTTGCCTTGGGGTGACACCCTGCGTTGCCTCACTGCCTCCTAGTAACCATGACCAGTCCTTGTAGATAGTTCTGCATGGGATGAAGTGAAGTCTCGTAGGCAGTGAAAGCATAGGATGAAGTGAAGTCACGCTGTTTCTTACAGCAAGCTTAAGGAGGTGTTGTACTCAATATTTCACTGGAGCAAAACACCCTGTCAGTGATTTGCAATGCTCTTTACTATATTGGATGAGGTCACACTTCCTTTGATATTTTATTAATAAGATTTAACAAGGCTGCGCACAGGACTCGTTCATGTAGTAACAATAGTAATGTTAGTTATCATACACTAATAACAGACATAGGATAAAAGAACAACTAATATCATGACATGCTACAATCAATTATAACACCGTAATCTAAATTAAAAGATGCTGCCGATGTGAATCTCATTCCAGAGAAGCAATTCTGATATCACTCTGGAAAGTGAAGTCTTGCTTCAGTGATCCTAGCTGCAATAACTTCATGATTAGATTATTGCCATGTGAACTTTGAGTGCTCTTTGAAGACAGCATGGAAGCTGCAATTGATGCATGACTTAACATAAGGACTTAATGCTAATTCCTAAATCAATGCCAGATAACTGGATCTAATTCATGATGCTGACTTTAGTCTTTAAAAATTAAAATGGTTTATTACCAAAGTACTCAAAATATTATCACTTTCAGTCCAGGCATTCAGATCAGCTGGAGAGACTCTCTAAATGGTCCCAACTTTGAGTTTTGCTTTGTGTAGTAATCAGGAGTACAGCTTTTTTGGTAATGGTGCCATGATGATAGAACTCTTTTCAAGAATAGCTGGATTTTATTATTTTTAAACAAAATAAAATGTATTTGTTCAACCAAGTACCAGGCTAGAAACTAGGAGACAGGCAGTGGCAAACCACATCTCGAAACTTTGCCAAGAAAATTACATGCACCTGGACTTGTCTAAGCAATGACTTACAAAGACACCCCCCCTCCAAAACCAGATTGCTGTTCAAAGAGGTTTTGCGATGTGATGTAATTATATTGTATTTTTATCTATCTTTAAAATGGTTTTTTTCCACACTGCTCTGGGTTCTTCTAAAATAAAGGTAAAATAAGTAATTATAAAACAATCATATTCTAAAACATTACAATATATTCAAACTATAAAACTTTGAAGCAAATTATAAAATATAATTTCTTATGTACTAATGGAAATATGTTAAATTATAAGATTAAGTCTTCACTAAAGGAAATAGCTAACAATACACCACCTTCAAGAAGAAAAATATGTAGACAAAACAGTCACAGGTTCAGCAATTTCAATCTCTCATCTGAAGTGGTATAAAGGAATGAGAGAACAAACCTATTAAAGTAATTTAGCGCTCTCCTGTGAGTATTGAATTCATGAAGGACAAGATTAAGAATACCAGAAAATCTGAGACAAATATCTCCAAGCAAAATAACAGTATAGCTTTTTAAGCACTGAAAGCTATTTACTTGGAAACTATTCTCATTTCCTGTTGCAAGCAATTCTGAATCAACTCATAAACTTGATTTAATTATAATTTCATTTCTAGAAACTGGGAATTTGAGTATGAAACAACAGCAAATTGCTTGGGGCAACTTATAATAACCATGAAGCTCTGGTTTGAAATTATAGGTTATCTCACGAATGTATGAAAGACTTTTCAAATTTAAAGGTTACTTGGAGACTTTGTGCTCTTACGTACCATTCCTATTTAATATATCTTTCTTGTAAAGCTTGACAGAAGAGAAAAGGGACAATTCCTAATTGCAGTCATGTTAGGTTTTATTAAGCAAATAAAACTGTAGTAGCTTGATCACTAAATCACTATTTAGTGATTTTCTGTTACCTTAGCTTCCATGAAATTTCATTGCAAGGAAACTGAAAAAGAAAACACTTTTCCCATGATGTTTTGAACTTTTCATGATTAAGAATGGATGCGTATGGAATGATGTTTTGACAATAGATGTGTCTTGAGACTTGAGCTAAAATACAGCAGACCTCTCTCCCTTATTGAAGGGTATTGGCAACTGTCAGATGACCTGAATGTGTTCTATTGTAGGTTTGAGAGGAGATCACTGTCAACTATGTTTCCCTCCCTATCTCAGAGGGGGGGGGGTATACAATAGCCAATAATAGCCAATTCTCTTACACTTGACTCCATCCCTCTAGGCCTGCCACCTCTGGTGAACCTAGAAAAAGAGATACAAGGTCAATTTCACAGACAAAAGTCTAGAAAAAGCACCAGGCCCAGACAGAGTAACTCTTCCTTGCTTGAAAGTCTGTGGCCAGCATCTTCACCCACATCTTTTATAAATCACTGAGGTGTGTTATGTCCTTTTTTGTTTCAAACGCTCTACTATCATCCTGATGCACAAGAAACTCTCTATCAAGGAGCTGAATGACTACAAACTGGTTGCTCTGACATGTGTAGTTATGAAAACTTTTGAAAGTTTAGTGCTGTCCCACCTGAAAATCATCACAGATCTACTGCTAGACACCTTGCAATTTGCCTACGGAACAAATAGATCGGCACATGATGATGTTAACATGGCACAGCACACATCTTACAACATCTTGAATTCCCAAGGACCTGTGCAAGGGTCCTTTTTGTAGATTTCAGCTCAAGATTCAATGCCATCATTTCAGAAATTCTTCTCTCTAAATTGACTCAACTAGCTGTGCCTGACCACACTTGTAGATGGATTATAAGCTTTCTAACAGAAAGCAAGTGAAGCTAGGTAAAATCACACGGAATATCCATTCAATTAGCACAGGTATCTCCCCTGGCTTTGTGCTCTCTCCATTATTCTTTTCTCTCCATACCAATGGCTGCATCTGGAAGGGTCCCTCTGTTAAAGAACTTAAGTTTACAGATGTTACAACTGTCATTGGTTTCATTCAAGATGGCGATAAGCTGCATACAGACAAATTGAACAACTGGCCCTGTGGTGCAGCTAAAACAATCTGGAGCTCAACACACTTCAAAGTATAGAGGTGACACTGGGTTTTAGGAAGAGCCCTCCTATTCTATCAACTCTTACAATATTAGGCAACACAGTATCAATAGAGACCTTCAGATTTCTGGTTTCTCTAATTGTCTAGAATAGAGGTCTCCAACCTTTAAGGCTTGTGGACTTCAACTCCCAGAATTCCTCAGCCAGCTTAGCCCACGTTCTACAGAGGAATGACTGATTCTGTCATTTGTACTTTTGTAACTGTCTGGTTTGGCACAGTAACCAAACAGGATAGGTGCAGACTTCAATGGATAGTTAGGACTGCAGAAAAAACTATTTCAACCAACCTGCCTTCCAGTGAGAATCTATATACTGCATGAGCCAGAAAAAAAGGGCTGAGAAAATATCTACAGACCCCACATCCCGGACATAAACTGTTTCAACTCTTCCCCTCAGGGCTGGATTATGGAGCACTGCATGCCAAAACAAAACAAGACAGTTTTTTCTCCCCATGCCATTACTTTGCTAAACACATATTCCCCACAGCACTGTCTTATACCTAAGGATATCTAACCACGTAGTAGGACTGTATTACTATTATTCTCATTTCTTTTATTGCCTACTCCTATTGGTATCTTATAACTATTACTTTGTTGTTTGTATGTACACTGAAAACCTATGCACCAGAGACAAATTCCTTGTGTTCCCAATCACACTTGTCCAAAAAAGAATATTGTATTGTAATATTGTATTGCATTGTAATACAAAATACTGGTATTTTAATTAAGTACCACAGTCTATCTCAAAATCTGTTTATTCTTTCTGAAGCTCTATGGGGGGAGGGACCTTTTTCACTTTCTAAATACAATGCCAGTCTGGCATTGAATAAAACATATATCTAGACAAAACTTTATAGGTAACTAGAAAAGTGAGATCGTTTTCTGATTTTATTTTTATTTATTTATTAAATTAATATAGACACCCATCAGAAAGAAAGTGACTGGGAAAGAGTTTTATAGCAAGTTAAATAATAATATTATTAATAATAAATTTTTATTTATATCCCGCCCTTCTCCAGAAGGACTCAGGGTGGATTACAGGCAAATAAAGACATACAACATGAGACAATTAAAAACATATTAAAAGAATTAAACCAAGCCTGCATTACAATTGAAAGGGGGCATAATAAAATAAATTCCCAATAAAATATAAATAATTAAAATATCAACCCAAATTTAAAAGCAGGAGATCACAGACGTGGTTAGCCCACGCCTGCCTGT
>JANHFO010006461.1:32005-42087 GCA_032468095.1 Pareas carinatus | reverse complement strand
GGAGACCTCTGCTGTACAGCATCCCTGACAAGAGATTTAGATGTCACCGGTCCCCTCTTGACTTGTTTTGACCTTTTGCTGCATATATGCCTCCTAAGAGGGATGAGTTGCCATGTACTTAAGGCAGAAGAATTCAATGGAATGATCATTTCAGCTCAAAAGGTAAATAAAAAAAACCAGTGGATTTTCTCATCTTGCTGTGTCCTGGGAGAAATGCCGGCAGTTCCCAGAACGACTTCCTAACTGTTGACCTTTCCTGGGGTGGGAGTGGGAGTTTATTAATCACCTTTAAGCCTCTTTCGAAGGTGACCATGCCACCTTTTGCCTTGTTAACCGGGTCAAGACAACAGATGCCGTTTTGTCCCGTCAATCAACAGAGGTCAGCCTCCTTTCCGTAAAGTCCGGCCTGCTTGGGAATGACCCCCTTCCACTGTTTACCGCACACAGATCATTATCCTCCCCTCAAGTCGAGGGGCCTTCCCCAGCGCAAAGGCATCTGTTCCACAAGGCTAACACCTCGGCCAATTAGCTGGAGATGCCTCCTAAGACCCGTGTTTACCATTTCGGCTGATTGATCAGCCGAACTGATTAGCGCCCATGGTGCTGCTAGACGGTCCTGAGTCCTGTGCGGGATCCCGGAGCAAAAAAGAGGTGTCCCAGCCCTTCTGACCTGAGTCTTGGCCACTAGGGCCATCTAGTGGCCGGCCTTTGGCTTGCAAGCCAGCAACCCGCTTACCTGGAAAAGCCAACGCAGAACAGGGAGGGGACACTTGGCTATCCCGTGATAGATGAACCCAAGGCTGCCACTGTGGAGGATCGCCAACTGCTGAGAGGCGCTGGAGCTGGATGGAGAAAGGCAAAGCGGTCTTGACTTCTCTTCCCTTACCGGCTAAGTAAAGAAGACCCAGGCTAGTAGTACATGCCCACGTGACCCTATGCGGGCAGACCTCAACTTACAGACTACAAGTGGGACCAGGATTTCCATTGCTAGGCAAGGTGGTTGTTGAGTTGCGCCCAATTGTATGACCATTTTTGCATGGTTGTTGAAGGAATTACTTCTGTTGTTAAATGAATTGAGTGGTCATTAAGCGAATCCGGCTTTCTGCAAGGATTTTGTTTGTCGGAAGTCGGCTGAGGAGGTTGCAAATGGTGATCACATGACCCCCGGGTCATTAAAACTGTCGTAAACACAGTACACGCTGGTTGACAAGCGTCCAAATTTTGCTCGTAGGACCCTGGGGATGTTGCAGCCATGGGCTCATTGAGTGCAAGGATCGGCTGCAAGACACTTTTTTCAGTGCCATTGTGACTTTGAATGGTCGCTAAATGAATGGCTGCAAGCCCAAGACCATTCGTAAGGTCTGCTTGAATTCCTCTTAGCATGGCAGCTGAACCCATCTGCATTTCGCCTGGTAAAAGACCAACGAGCCAATTCCAGCTTAATCCGATGTATGAATCATTCATAATGTGGCTAGTTTGTCCTTAATATTGTGTGGACCCAACCAGTTATGGCTCGGCCAGAAAACTAGCATGAAACAAACCATGCCTGAGTCCAGAGTCAGAGGTGAGAGGGTTTACACTTTTAGTTCAGTTTGGAGAAAGATGAACCTGGAACAGAGGTGCCTGATGCCTACAAGGATAAACAACCACCAAAACATTCTGGCTACATTCACACAACGTGCTTGAACTACTTACCAGAAGAACACGTTTTCAGGTTTCCTGTACTCGCAATTGACCAAAAAAGTTGGGTTCATACAACAAATAAGCTACGCAGAGTAAAGATGTTGTGCCCAAGGCCTAGGTTTTCATCGGATCTCTTCAAAGGGTTGAGTGCGACCTTAAGAACGAGCCTAGGTCAACACCATCAGCCCAAAGAAGCAGGGGAGAACTCCGAAGGGTTGCTCAATTGGTGCCACTGGACATGGGGTGCCTGCTTGAAACAAGCAGGAGGTTCGTCCCTGTGTCCAGAAGGTCACAAACGGAGCACGGAACCTAGTCCTTGGAGCCGAGAAGGGCAAGGCTTCTCAGAAGGGTGTCATCACCTATGGTGACAAAGCGTGCCCTTGTTCTCCGAGGGGGCGAGAGGGGCCACATGCCAAGGGAGAAATGAGAGGGCAGAAGCTGCGTTGGAGTTCACGTCAATACGAGAAACGTGGGGAATGTGACTCCTTGTGAATTTAATCACTCCCCCTCTGCCACTATAGGAATTGAAATCTGGCGACAACCTGGGGGGGGAGGGTGTTTCTAAGAGCCTCATTCAAGGTTTGTCGGAGGGTGGGGACACAAGTAACCCTGAAGTCAAAGGTTACACGCTCCCACTGCAAGACAACCGCAATCCATCTGAACACACAATGGAAAGCAATTTGCAAAGCTAAGCAGTCAGCGTGAAATATGTAGAACCGCACTGGAAATCCTGAAGATCTCCAGATTCTTGAGATTTCATGGAATGGTTTTAAAGGCAGCCTGAAGCAGCACAGTCCCTTAAGCTACTGCTCGTCAAGAAATAATTTTGGACATGTCTCATATCTCTCTCTCCCTCCCACGCTCCCTCAATCTCCCTCTTTCAAATAAAAGTAAAGTTGAGAAATTGTGTAAACCCTAAGCCTAACCCAGAATTTAAAAGAAATTAAATTCAATATATACAGACAACGTAGAAAATGAGGAGGCCACATAAAATTAGCAACAGTGACTTGGATGAAGACTTTAAAAAGGCCTCCAATGAAAATGGTCTTTTTTTAATCCAGGATAGTCCAGTCCAGAGCACTGCCCCCCACAACCTTTTGGGCCCCAGGGACCTGTTCCATGGGAAAGGGTTTTTATGCAGACTGGCAAAGTTTTGGTTTTTTGTGCTGTCTGCATCCTGCGCATGAATGGGGGCTTGGCTTGTTTGTGCGGTCCAGTTGCTGGCATTCCGTGGTCGAGTGCTGGTCCATGCACTGCCGGTTGGGGACCCCTGCTCCAGAGTACGTCGGGCCTGCTACGATTGCAAACCTCCGTTTCCCTCTAGTTTCGTTGAGGGTTGAGGTGGAACCAGAGAAAGTAATCACAGGAGCCATTTTCCTAGGAAGAGCCTCATGCTACTGAGGTATCATCACCAAAGCAGCCGCCGTCTCCAGTAGCCACCTCCGGGCCCAATTCTCTTACAATCTTGTAATGGCACCTGCAAACCCTCTTCCCTACCTAACATAAATGTGGAGGCGGGGGTGTGGTTCCCCCAGAGCTCTTCTGCCAGAGCATACAGCAACTCCAAAGGGGGTTAGCTCTCTTCAGAACTCACAAACGCATCTGCCTAAACCTCACTGGAGGTCAACACTACCAAACAAATTCCCCCAAATTGGGCTGGCTGCTTTTTAAGACCTTTTTTTTCCCTCCGTACGAGCAATTCAGTGAAAATAAAAGGATGCCGGCCAGAACTCCATGGCATAAAGAGAAAAGGCCGCTTTCAAGACTCTTGGCTGTCTCGTTCCTCTGAAAGTGGCTGCGTTTCCGATAAGCCCTTCCCGAGCATTCCATGGATATTTTTTTCCAGGACAAAATATCTTTAAGCTGCTCAGAACATCATGATCTGAAGCGAGGGTTTTCTCCAGACCAGATGCTATCATTCCATTCTCTCTGCACAACTTGATAAATTTTCCCTCCGATTCCTCGGATTTAGAAGAGAAGAAAATGGCTGGCTTGGATTCATAAAGAATGGATTCTCTGAAATGCGGAGCCTGTAGCCAGGATCCCACCACCGGAAAGCAAACCCACCTTTTTTTTCATCATATACAAGTTGAGCAGAGGAAGGAATTCTATGGAAAGCCAATCTACCAAGGATGACTGCAAGTCAAAGGGCAAACTAGCTAGGTATTATGGGCACAAGACTATAATATCTAGTTAGGATTAGAAGTCCAACATCTCAAAGACCCTTGGTAGGGAGAACGTTGAAGCCAGGTGGGCAATGTGGCTCCAGGCACTAAAGGGTGAAACACTTTCATGGGGACAGGCAATCGTGAATAGGCAAATTCAAGATGATGCTTTCTGTCCAATTCTAACTGCAAAGAATTCAAATTGGACTGATCATACATTGGGCTCTCAAAAGAATACACCCAAAAGAATAGACATCATTTTTTTCCCGTTTGGATGTGTAGAAACATATAGCACAATAACAGAGTTGAAAGGCAAAGAAGAGGAGATCAAACTATTTTCCAAAGTATCTGAAGGCAGAACAAAAAGCAAATCTTGGAAATTAATCAAGGAGAGATCCAACCTAGAAATTATGAGAAACTTCCTAACAGGGAGAACAATCAACCAGTGGGACAGCCGGCCTTCAGAGGTTGCAGGTGCTTCGTCACTGGGAGGTTTTTAAGAAGAGACTGGACAGGCACCTGTCTGGAATTGTTTGTGCAGGGGGTTGGACTAGATAGGTTAACTGACCACGCAACGTAGTCCTGTGAATGTTTATCGTCTTTTTGCAGTAATGTATAAAGGTACATATGTAGATTTATGGGAAAATATTTATTAAAGAGGTTGACATGATGTTGAACTATATACCAAAGCTTTGGAATCTGTTTATCAGGAATGACGGCTGTGTTGGTTAAAAGAATCACAATGAGACATTGGAATATATTATTCCAGTTGTTACGGAATGATTGCTCGGTATATCTGATATTTTGGAAAAGGCATCATTTTCTACTAATCAAAGAACGCAGCAACATGGCAGAGATGTTGTGATATTCTTACAATAACGTTTCGTACCGCTTATATTACAGCCGCATGTTTATTATTCAACCAGAAACCATTGAGAAGCATAAGATACAGGAGACTGGTTTTCTTGGGTTGTGCTGGTTTGGGGTTGCTTCTCTTCTCATTTCTCTTTTGGTTTCTATTCATTTTTCCCGTTTAAATATTGTTTTATCAGTGGCGGGCATTGAGAATATTAAATGAAGAAAGCGTAGAATTCACCCAACTGGGAGAAAGCATTTTCAAATGGCGAATAGCGCTGTTGGTGTAAGAGCCGCCAGTCTGCTGGGTCAGGGGCAGCCCTCCGCTGCCAGTGGGAACTCAGGGAGAGAGGCGGGTCGGTCCTTCCAGACAGAGGCCTATGGGGGCTTCTCAATGGCTGAATGTCTTGCCCGGAGCGGCCCTTTACATAAGCCAGGACTCCTTCATTTTCATCTCTGAGCCAGCTCAGTTGCAGCCCTCGGGCAATGGGGTCTGGATCCGGACAGACGCAGCGGAGACTTGTCTAGGATCACTTGAAACCAAAGGACCTTTGTTAGATAAGGGGAGGGGTCATTTAAATTTAGGCCAGGTCAGGGCGAGTTTCAGTCTAGCTGTTTTGATCGGCTGGAGCAAAACCTCCAACCGCCAGAAGGCAGTTCTATTCAAGAAGAGCCCAAAATGGAAAGATTAAACCCGGGGCAGGAAAAAGGAAAGCCGAGGGCAGAGGGCAGAGCTTGAATGGATAACTCGGGGGTCTCCCCAAAGGGTCCCTTTGACCTGCCTTCTTCACAGAATTATACAGGAGACGGATTCAGAACTGTGGCCTTTTGTCCTTTCCTTCTCGATGGTTTTTGCCCTGCACTAAAAAAAAGATCGGTTAATAAGAAGGGGGAAATCAGACTTGTGGGGTCATTTAGACCTCTCTCAACTGGGTTTTCTTGCAGATGTTTCATCACCAACCTAAGTAACATCAACAGTTTGCAAACCCCACTTCCTTCTAGCAATGATGGCACTACCTAGTTGGGTAAGGAAACGCTTGCAAGAAAACCAAGCTCGGCGACAAAGGTTCTCTTCTCTTGGAATCACAGATTTCTTCCAGTGTGGGCTTGGGCCGGTACATCCAGCTCTCCGATTTGTTGGGAAGGGCCCCAAATCAATGGACTGTCATATCTGAAAGGCGCTGGGGATGTGCTGCTTCGCCTGGGATACCGCCAAACTGGATTCAAAGTCTTTGGACTAAGACACAGTCGACCCTTTGAGACAGGTCAAAAAAAAAGGCATGGCAGGGATTCCATGAAAGTTGCCTCAAGTTCGTCTTGTCTTGTGCTAAGGAGGGTGGCATGGTCACCTTTCTGACCCGCAGGCCCTCAAGGCCCCCTCAGCTGGACTAAGGATACTGGAGGCAGAGGAAGAGACACAAGACCGTTGCAATTCTTTTGTTTTAAACCTAATCGGGCTCGCAGAGGTATCGTGGGAGCATGTCTGTACTTCACTCTTTGCTCTGCTCCCCACCTGGTGTTCGCAAATTGGAGGCAGACTCAGCCAGGCTACCTGGGAATGAGTTTAGGGAGTTTTGCAAAGCAGGTGCACAATCAAAATCTCCTCTTTGTTTTGTCTGTGCAACCCTAGCAGGTGTTTTCAGTCCTGACACGTTTGAGAACCCTCTGAGAGATACAGATTCAATTCTAATTACTACAGGCGGCGTATTTCCTGCCCGAACACAAATCCAGCAATTTTGTTTTATTTGTGGAGGGAGGAATCCTCATGCAAATTCCATTTTAGGTGTGTGTGTGTGTCAAGACTGCAAAGTGCAGAAGGCCCCGTAAAACAGGGAGCGGGATTCTCGTCCCGGGAGGCCTTCGCCCTGGTCAAAGATAATCTGCCGGCAGGACGTAATGCCGAGAAGCCCAAAGTCAGAACTTGTGAGATGCAGGAAAGCTGCTGTAACTCAGACAAAGACCCAGACTGATCATAAATCTTCATCCTCCTCTGTGGAGGAGAGCCAATAGCCAGCCAGGGCGAGTGCAAACAGTCTGGATCAAGTCACTTCTTCCATGTTGTTCAAGAAAACATTACAAGAATATCTAGGCACCGAATAGAAGATCTCTCCAGCTTCAGTTGCTTCTGACAAATGTGCAGGAAAAGGGAATCCAACATGGTTCCTTTATAGAAGACTGCCTTAGCTGGACTTTGGGCCAGACTCCAGCAGAAACCACCAACCACCACACCGGACTCTTCAAATCTGGTGAGCATCTTCCCTGACCAAAAGCTCTGCTGTGAATCATCCATTATTGAAGCAACACGCTGCCTCCTCAAGCGGAGGGCTTCCACGCACCCCAACCCGCTGAGATTTATGAGAACCAAAGACTAGCAGGCGGTAGCAGCCAGGTTGAAGAAGGTTGAGAGGGAGCAGGAATGGGGGAAGGGGAATTGGCAATGCCTCTCGGATATCCCCCCAAGGCCTTTCCCTCCCTGCCGGTCCTTATCTACCCTTCATTTTCTCTTGCAAGCTGTACGGTGACAAAGCAGGTTTGGGTTTAAATACTCACTGTAAAGGGGTTACGAATATATTGTGAGAGCATCCGAGTGCATCACAGGTGTTTCGTTTATTTTCAGTCCTCCTCAAGCGCTTTAAAGGCAGGAAACCCAGAGGGGTTTGTGAAAATGGTTTTGAAAAATATGTTTTCCCTGAATACAAAAGAAGACGGGAGGGGAGGGGAGGGGAGACCTAATGTGGCATGGGAAGATCCAGCAGAAAGAGGACGAGTTAAAAGGTATTTAGTAAAGGACTTTCTAGGTAGCAGATATCCATGACTAGCGTAGGTGGCCAGGACTGTTCCATAGCTCAAAATAACAGAGCTGGAAGGGACCTTGGAGGTCTTCTAGTCCAACCCCCTGCTTGGGCAGGAGGCTCTATACCACTCTGGACATGTGGCTGTCCAACCTCTTCTTAAAAACTCCAGTGTGGGAGCACCCACATCTTCTGGAGGCAAGTCGTTCCACTGATTAATTGTTCGGTCAGGAAACGTCACCTCGGTTTCAAGGAAATCCTTGACCCCAAGGAAATGCAACTCTGATCCATCTCATGGGTCAGCTCTTCGCCACACCCAGGTTCCAGAAGCGGGCAGATCCGTGGGGCTCCTGCTCCCAAGAGCACATGCAGATGTGCAAGCTGCAAATCCTCGAAAGGGTGGCCTTGAAAAGAGAGCTGCAGACACTGTTTCTTCTCCTGCCTTCCAGTGCTTTGGAGAATAGGGCGATCCCCTCTTCTTTGGAGCGGCCCCTTAAATATTGCAGCATCTGCTATCATGTCACTCCCTAACCCTTCTTTTTCTCTGGCCCGTGTTTCTATGGACTGCACCAAGCCGGTTTCATTCAGCACACCTTGATTCCGAGTCTACCATGGTTTACAGAATGACAGAGTTGGAAGGGACCTTTGAGGTCTTCTAGTCCAACCCCCTGCTCGAGCAGGAGGCTCTATACCATTCTGGTCATGTGGCTGTCCAGGGTCTTCTTCAAAGCTTTCAGTGGTGGAGCACTCACAACTTCTGAAGGCAACGTCTCTTCCTCCGGTTAATTCGTCTCACTGTCGGGAAATCTGCCCTTAGTTCTAGGTTCCTCCAACCCATTCTGCTCGAAAGGGACCCGTCCTTCCTACTGCTGTGCTGCAGTGACTGCCACTGCTTGAGCAGCCAGCGGTGTACGTTATCATGGAAACCAGAACGGGAAAACCCCTGGGCACTTCACCTGCCATTAATCCCCACCTAATCGAGGAAGCCAACACCGGGAGACACCTACATCCGTCTCTGTGCATTTGTGACAGATGGAAGCCCAATCTGAATGAGCGATGATGCCCCATTTCGCACAGCGCACCAGAAAATAATCAGCATCTCCCGTAACAATGTTAGCGCCTGTCAGTTTGTTCTAATTCCGAACATGAATCCGTCTCGCCTCCATCTGCCGGAGAAACATCCCCTTCCTGCAAAGCGAGCTTATTAATATCACAGCCTGGTCTCTCCCTTCATCTCCGCTGCCCTCCTTCCTTGGATCTGGCTTATCGGCAGTGCAGAAGGGCATCCAAACGCCCGTCCAAGGGACTTGGCACGCTGGCGCCATTTATCACAGGAACGCTGGGCGTGACAGGCAACCTGCCCGAATATTCACAAGGCTGCCTGGTGGGCGCCCGGCTCATCCCTGTGCAAATCAGCACCCGGCCGACACGACACAAGGGGAGCCACCATCAGCAGGAAGAACGTGGAAGCTCCTCATGACACGTCGGCCTGCAAGTCAAGCCAGCTGCGCGAGTGTCATGGACGCCCAGAGCGACATTCAGGGGCTTCGTAGCTCCCAGCCCACAGCAAGGCCCGCTCTCTTCGGTTGCAATGGGGGGGAGAGGATGGTTGCAGACAAAGAGGCCATTTTGGAAGCTTTTGCATGCAAAACTGCACTGGGGGGGAGAAGTTTTGTGGGATTAGGGAGGGGGTCTCGTGCTGGTGTCCCCTTCTGGAAAGGAAGCAGCAGTCACACAGTGGGTTACTGGAAGCCTCTCAAGCCCTTCCCTGCTCAGAGCCTCAGCTATGACCGCCCGGAGTTACAACTGCTTTCCAAGCACCATGAAACAGGAAGTGTGCAAACCTAAACATGAAAATAAATCCTGAATGGTCTTAATTGTTTAATGAAAGGGGAAAAAACCTATTTCTCTGAGTAATTTCTACTATCAAGTTTCCCCCCAAATAAGACTGGGTCTTATATTAATTTTTGCTCCAAAAGACGCATTTGGGCTTATTTTCTGGTTAGGTTTTATTTTCAGGGAGAAGCAGTACTCAATGTGTCTGTCAAGCTCATGATATTAACTGAGGCTTATTTTAGGTGTAGGGCTTTTATTATGAATATCAGGAGAGGAGAGGAGAGGACAGGAGGGGAGGGGAGGGGAGAGGAGAGGATAAAATATACATGGGACGTCCAGCATTTTCCCCTTTCTTTGTGGGGTTTTCCAAATTTTGATGTCTGGTGCCCCTAGACGAATGACCCTTAACCTCGGCTCCCAGAATGGCTCAAGTCCGTCCATCTTAAAGTCGCTGAGGCTGAGAAACTCTGCCCTAGTCCAAGCTGAGCTGTGATCATTTAATTCCTCTACTGAAGATGAAAAGGGTGGGCCAGGTTAGGAAACCGGAATGCATTTCTCTGAGCCCAGAAAGCACGGACAGGCTCCCCACTTTCGCACTGCATCAAAGGCCGATGCATCAGCCTGCCTCCCAGAAGCTCCTTGGGAATCGGGCCTGGCTGCCATTCCAGCAAAACAAAGCCCGGCCCCGGTTACTCCTCCTTCGTAAAGAACCCACTGGCAGGGAGCACAAAGGGAATGGGGGGGGGAGCAG
>JANHFO010006459.1:218505-229922 GCA_032468095.1 Pareas carinatus | reverse complement strand
TAATATTTTTAATATTTTTAATATGTTTTTAGTGTTTATGTGATTTATGTTTTTATTATGCCTGTAAGCCGCCCTGGTCCTTCGGGAGAAGGGCGGGATAGAAATAAAAATTATTATTATTATTATTATTGTTTTGGGGGTTTGACTGCGCGGGTTTCTCCGTTTATCTGGTGTTTCCCGTGGGTGTGTTCCCAAGAGGCCAGGCAGGGAGGGGCTTGCTACTCTCGGACTGCTCCTAGCCCCTGGCTGGTCACACGGGACAGAACACTCAGTCTGTTTTTCACAGAGACTCCAACAACCTCCAGATGCTGCAACAGGAACTTAATATTATCATTTGGTTGGTCAGAATCTGAACCTTGCAATAAATAGAGTATCTTCTGCTGTATTGATCACATCTGACCCGTGATGTGAAATGAACTCAGCTAGCAGTTACAAGTAGACATTAAATAACAGTAGCCTTTACTCTTCTAGTGACAGCGTTTTTTCTCTTCTGGCCATAATTGAACTGGTCCATGTGGATTGAGCCATTTGTAATCAAGAGGGTTCCCCCCCAAAAAAAAATTGATTAAGTTTGTAATTGTTTTTTCTGAAGGTTGCGGTATATTTTCACGAGTGAAAATTAGATTTTGGCTCAATAGAACATTTTCATTGCTTATATATTTATGGATCCATAGCCTTATGAGCTGAAGATATCTTTTCTGCCTCCTCTCTAGGAGGAAAAGATGAAAGATGGGAGTGCTTGCTATGTTGTGTCTTTGAAGAGTTTGACATCTGCTCTGGTAAATGCCATAAAAGATCTGTATTATTTTTATTTTTCATTTAATTCGAGCCACTGAATTTGCCAAATAACATTGCATGTACCATAATTACTTTTATGACATCTTTTTTTACTTTTGGAGAATAATGAGGCATAATTAATTGCACCTAACATGTGTCCACTAGATGTCACCAATTAGCTTATTGGAACAATGAGTGTAATTATGAGTTTTGCTAACTTTTTAACTGTTCAGTAATAGTTTTTGTACTTTTACAAAAAGTACTTTTATTATGCCACTAATACTTGAGTTGAGCATTTTGCTATGAATTTCTGCATTATGTCTGAATGAGCATTGATAATGGCTTCATAAAATTTTTCAGATCTGTTTGGAAAGTGGAAATTGTATAGAATTTCAATTATTTCTAATGTTACTTTCACTTTACATCAAAATGTTCTGAATTTGTTATCATTTGCATTGGTAATCAACTTTCAGTAATATTAATTGCAGTAGTCTTCAAATTAATATGTAACATACTGTCCTAGGAGGAATTTTGTGATCCAAATCTTTTATTAGAAATATTTATTTATTAAGTGTTAAGTACATAGGTCAGAGGATATGTGCATCCTAAAATATATGCAGATTATCTTCTAAGGATTATCTGCTTCTCTGCCCTTGTATGTTCTGTAGCTTCTTTATATCTGTTCATAAATTACACAAAATTGTAGATGCAAATTTTTCCTATCAGCCTTAAGCAATTATATATATAATTATTATTTCTTTTGCTTAGAAGGCTACCATAATTAGGGGATTGTGGTTAATTATATGTACTGGGATATGCATAAGAAAAATGTGTAGCAGAAACCAAGTTGTAGATATTCAACCAATAACTAATGTGCTGTGTTGTTTTGAAAATATGCTAAATTAGCTGATCAGCATTTATTGTTTGAAATATATTTGGGGGAAATGCATTAAAAAGGACAGAAGTTGAGCTACTGTCTGTAGAAGAAAATAAAGTGTATTCTGTGATAGAAATTTGGGAATTAAATGTATACCATACTAGTGTTAGAATACTGTACTAAAATAGTTGATTGCAAAAAAATTTCTACAGGGTTCAGCTATTTAATTCCTCTTTTCTCTTCCACCCTGCCCACACTTTTCTAGTTTCATGTCTCTATTAAGTGATCTGAATTTAGAGTAGACAAGCTCTCTCTTCTAAAAATGTTACTGAATTCTTGGATAATTGCTGAGTTTTCCTTCTCTTTATATAAATAAATAGGCAGTTTAAGGGTTTTGTATCTGAATTTCCAACGCTACTTACAACTATGTAGATAAGTATTCAGTTGATTGTGAATGCTTACATTAATTATCATCCTTTCACATAATCTTCAGCAGAACTTCAGCCAGAAAGCATTATGCTTGGGTTTTAGCTATTGTTCCTTTTTAAATGTTGAATAGAATGCTGAGAAAGAAGAGGCGAAATGTAAGTTGATCTAGTTCTGTATTTTGTTCCTAGACAGCGGCTGTTCCAGGCAGTTTTGGATTCCCCATCAATTTCTTCTCCAACTCTGTTATCCAAGAAAGCTCCTTTCGAAGGCCAAATTTTGAACTCTCCAGATGGATTGTTTTTAAAACAGAAAAAGCAATGTGCAGGTATCTTTCCAGTCGATGAAAACAGACCTTTAATATCAAGTAACAAGGACAAAAATATTAAAATAAAGCAAGAAGATAACCCCTGTAGCTCAGAAGACTATGAGACAGGTGGCAAAGAAGTAGCAAATGCAGTGCCCACTGGAAGCACCAGAAATTCTGAAATGCCTTCCACATCTGCAAACAGATTTGTTACGAAAGGTAAGACATTAATCTGTCTTCTCAACATCGTGCTGTATACATTAAAATTGTACTTTCATTGTTTCTATGCTTTGCTATTTAAGTTTATGTTACTTACATTTTTTGTTCCCATTATTTTTATTATTAATTAATATAACAGTTCATTTGTTTTTCATACTGTTGCTTCTACACTGATACTTCATACACTGGATATTTTTTGTGTTAGTTTACATGTTCACTGCTACATGTAATAATCTTCTCTTCAGTGGGTGGATGAAATGGATGAAACGCTTGAGCAGAGTTTTTCTCAAATTTGGGAACTTTGAGATATGTTGAGACTTAAACTCCCAGAATTTCCAAGCCATTCCAGAATGTTGGATGGTAATTCTGGGAATCAAAGTTCACACATCTTAAACTTCACAAGCTTAAAAAACTAGAAGAATATTGGTACGTGCATTTCTCTAGATTTTTTACTTTCATGTATAAAGTAAATAACCACTAATTTGCCAAATATAAATGAAATCTGTTTGCTTATTTATTTTATTTTTGTCCAGTCAGATGAAAGGACTTCAGAGTGCTAAATGTAGGATAAATAAAAAAAAACAAATTAAAACATTGCACATTGATTAAAGTTGTTAACTCTTAATGATCAAATCGATTTTCTCTATGACAATCTGTCCCTAATCTAGTTTTCCAAAGGTAAACTATTAAAAATACATCAGCTATACTATCAATTAAAGCTAATCCCCACCTCAATGGCCAGAAAAAACATGACCAACGTAATTTGTCATGAGTATTTTGTCTATCTATCCTACTACTTAGGAAAATTAATTTTAACTAAGCATAAAACACATACAATAAAAGTGATTTTTATCATTGTATTGAGATAAAAATAGAAGATGAAATGTTTCAATATTTTCAAAATTTCTTCTAACTATGTGTTGTATTCTGAATATAGCTGTTTAAACAAAACTTTGGAAGAAGTCAAGCATATATTAGGTGATGATTTGATTCCCCCCCCAATAATGAAAATGCATTTATCAAAAATAGTTGATTGGTAAGAAGGCTGCACCTTTAAGAACATTTTTAAAATGTTGCTTTTTTCTGCCAGTGGTTCATTGTTTGTGGATCCTTGCATAGGATGATCTTTTGTGATATTTTCAGACATAATGATAAACCTAGCTTCTCTAGGTTTTTTTTTAGAAACATGGTTAAAAGGAAGATGCCGTTTACTTTTGATCAGCATCTTTGAATTTTTTCTCTCTCAGAATCCCTTCTCACTTTTAAATGTTACGTAGCTTTTGCTTATATGGATTATATTTATCAATATTTACCAATATTAAAAATGAAAAACGATGCATTCACTGCCATTACCGCTTCTCATGATTGTTTGATGAGATTTTAATATTGTATTATTTTTCAACATAGGTTAGCAATGGATTTTGATTTGGGGGGATCCCTCGGAGTTTTAGGAACACACTTTAAGAAACATTACTTTAGATCAACTGCGGTTTTATCTATTCTCTAGATTTTATAGCTATGGTTTAGCTATCTGTAAGAGAAATAAAGTATTTTTATAAACTCGATTTGACATTATGGGTGTCTCAGGGAGGAGGCAAATGATAACCTACTTGAGTCAGATATTGTGATATGACTGATACAAATTGCATAATTGTTCCATGGCTTGCTACATGTGATGTCTGCTGTTTGACATTGGTACATTTAAACTTGTAGTCTGTTCATAGGGCAAAATGTAACTATTATAAGAAGAAAAGCTTTCTTTTTTGTGACTGCATAAACATGGAGGGTTTGCATAAATTACCACCTGAATGCATACACATAGCTATTAATTTAGTTGGATTTTGAAAAGAGTTGTATGATTTCATTCATCTGTAACTACTAGCCATGATGATTTTATAATTCTGGTTTCAATATTCTAGAAACAAATGATTAGGGGTGACCATCACTTTAAGTCCCAAATGTGAACTTTTATTTCATCTTTTTTTACATTTTAACAAAAGAAACAATACTATCATTGAAAAAAGCAATACAATACTGTAATTTTGTATTAAAAAATCTTAGTGAAAATTGATGAATATCTAGGTGAGTGAAATTGTTACTCAACTGACCTTTTTGTTCCAAAGCAATAGAAAATGTACAGGCCATATTTTGAATTATTTATAATGAAATCTTTACATTCATCATACTCTAGTTTTGTTTGTCTCGAAAGATTGGAATTTCAATTTAATGATTACTTATGTATGGAAAGGAGGCACTTTGAATTTTTCCTCACTCTGCATTACAAGTTGAATCATAGATATAAAATGCAGTGATAGCTTTAATATACTTGTTTTTGTCTTACATCAGCATCTTTGCTAACTTGATTTTATTTGGAATACCATGTTTGCTCTAGCAATATTATTATTCAGATGGATTTGTCATTGAAATTTTGCTGACTTCTGAGTGTAAGTATGTGGAAACAGAGTAAAGCTATACATGAAAGAAAAAAACCCTGCATTTCACTTTACTACTTTAATATAAAAATAATGAATGGGGCAGTAATCATGTCAACTGCAAGATAAGCAGTTTCAGTCAGTTTTATTTTTTTTACTAAGAATCAAGAAAATCACTTTGTTCAGACTGGTAGAAATCCATTTGCATTGTTCATTTTAGTAATGCATAGCAATATACAGGGAAACTGCTCATACTTATTTCATTATAAAAATTGGGTGGTGCCTTTTTTGTAAGATGCTGACTTCATTGGCATTCAGTGAGGAATTCTGAAATTATATCCATCCAAACCTAGTGCCTTCTGGATATGTCGGACTGTAACTTCTACTGTCACCACATATGGAGGGCACTGATTTGAGAAGCATTCACCTAGATATCTGCACACTGTGTGACAGCAAAATTTCCCTTCCCCCCAAAGAAAATTCTTTTGATTTAATTTACAGTCTGATGTGGCCATGTTTAAATGTTTCAGTGGAGTGTCCGGTCTGTGGGGTTCCTGTTCAAGAACTACATATAAATAACCACCTTGATAGTTGCCTGAGAAGAGATGAGAAGAAAGATAGTCTCCGAAGGTAAGGTACTTGAATGCATGAGTTCTAATGTATGATATCCATACTTACTTTAGCAAGAAAATTGTACCTGATTAGGTCAGTTTTGTTTGGTTTATCTAATGGCCTTTGTATTATGTTTTTTTAATATATAAAAACAATATTAGTACATCGGCTATCATCAATAAAGCAACAGTTTATTCAGATTTGTTTGGATTTATTGGACCAAGGGGAGCCCTTCCCTCTGGAGCAGTTGTTATCTAGAGAATAGCTGAAACAATGTTAGGACCTCTTCAATAATATTTTCCAGCAGATGATTTATCTTTGCTACACTTCCATCAAGGAGGCAGCTGATATCCATTTACTTTCTTTTAGTCCTTTTAGTCTTTTAGTCGCCACTGGTGGGCCGCCAGAAAATCTGAGTGGGCCACCTGGGCTCGGATTAATAATTAATATTTGCAGATGTTGCAGTGTGCCCGCCTGGCCTTCCATATCGGCCGGGACTGGGACTTTGGCGCAGACTGTTGAGACGCGGGGCGCTCTGATGGGCGCGTTCTGGGATGGAAGACTGAATGGGCGCACTGCAATTTCTGCAAATGCCTGGTGCGTGAGGAAGGGACAATGCCAATTATTTACCCAAGCCCAGGTGGCCCATCCAATTTTGGGAGAGGGGCAAAGAGCAGCCCCTTCCCATTCCAGCCGCTGAGAAATGGAAATAGGAGGAGGTGGGTGGGCCGGCCAGGTGGCATTCCTGGGCACGGCCAATCAGCAGCAGCAGCAGCAGAAGCCTCACCTTCTCTCCTCGCCCTGGCTGGCCTGGGAACCTCGTAGTCAGGCTCCATGGCGTCACTTGGCTGCCCCTCCACTTGAGCGATGCTGTCCGCTTCTCCCCCCCTTTCCCAGGTTTCTCTCTCTTTCTCTTTCTGTGTCATTCTCAGAGCGCTCTCTGTGTGTGTGTCCCTGTGCAGCAGCCATTATTGCTGTTACTGCCCGCCCATTAGCAGCAGCTGCTATCGGCTCTGCTGCTGCTGCTGTCCACACTTGAGCTGTCTAGGTCAGGTTCGAGGAACCGCAGCTGCCGAGGGGCGCCCTCGCCCACCAGCATCCAGCTCTGCTCTCTGTTGATCTGATGCACTGGCCACAACAAGGCATCACCTCCAAGTAAACTATATCCAAAAATGGCAGGTGCGGAGGTGGGCCTGCCAGAGCTCAGAAACAGACCTGAGCAGCATGTTGGAATGCCCCACCTGCTGCATCCAAGGCAAAGTTTCCCAGCTAAGTAGCAATCTGAGCTGCGGCGGGCAAGGCTGTGCCTGCCTGTCCTCTCTGTACAGTTTGGCTTGTTCACTTGAGCTGCCCGATCGTACCCACAGCCAGGGCGCGTAGGGCTTGGCTCATCTAGAGAAGGTCCGGTGTGGCTGGAGGTGCCGCATCCCACCCCATGGCCCTAGGGGGGGAACAGGGACATACTCCCCATGGCCCTGGGGGGGAACGGTGGCACACTCCCCATGAACCCTGCCCTCCCCCAGCAGCTGCCACAAAATTAAATAAAGAGGGCCATGCGGGGGGACCTATAGAGGAACCCCCCCCAAAACCCCAAAGGCAGCAGTTTGGACTTCTTGAAAGCATCCTGGAAGGGGCACTGCTGCTGTCTTGGGAACCCTCTCCACCTTCCCGTAGCTTGGCCAAACCTTTTGCAGGATCCAGCAGCCATGTTCTCTGAGCATGTGTAAAAAGCACAACATAGCAGAGCCTCCTATAAGGTCCCTGCTCCTCGCTGGCGAAGCGGCAGCCTTCCCCCCCCCCAATTTCTGTGCCCTGTTTCAGGAGCTAGCAGAGGGTCGGGCTTCTGGAAAAACGGGTGGGCAATGTTTTGAATTGAGATGGTATTGAAATGGGAAAAGCTCAGGAAGAGTTCTGTGTAACTTAGAAACCTCAATTAGAATAGACTCTGGCCCGTCAGGGTGAGATAGGAGCCCAGGCAGTGGTTCGAGTAAGAGTGCCAATGCTCTGTCTTTGTCTCTCTGTGTGTATCTTTTACCTGTCTCTCCCTCTCTCTGTCTCTGTCTCTCTCTGTCTCTGTCTGTCTGTCTGTCTGTCTCTCTCATTCTCCTTCCCTCTCTTTCTCTCATTCTCTCTCTTTCTCTCAAGCAGGAACAAATATCACACTAAATGTGTAATACTTGAATTAGCCTCAATTACTTTGTAATAATTAAACTAGCTTTAATAATTTTGCTACAATTGAACAACCTTTAAAGATTTTTTGATTAAATAGGCATTTATGATTTTGTTATAATTAAATAAGCTTTTTAAATTTTGTTATATTAAATAGGTGCCTTTTATATTAGTAAAATGGAACTTTTCTGATCATTATTTTACAAATGTTTGTGCTTTTTAAAAAGTTCAGATTGGTGGTCCTCAGGATTTCAAATTATGAATTTGGTGGTTCCCAAGGTCAAAAAGGTTGGCGACCATTGTCTAGAGGTTTGATTTGGAGGATATTTGTAATATCAGTTATAATTATGTAATCATATTTGTAGTACTTACTCATCCTGTGCATAGCAGAATGATGCAGTTGAATCTTTGGAAGAACGTGATTGGTATCTCTTTATCTCCTTCAAATATTAGCAATCAATTCAAATATAAATGAAGCATGGTACGAGGCGCTAACAGGTCATACAATATTGCTGCAAAGCCTCACCAAATATATTAAAAAAAGGCAGAGTTCGTTGAAAGAGGAGAACAGATTGTTTCAGGTTTTCATGTTTGCTGGGGCTGTACATCGCAATATGAGCTCACTGGTTCAAGATTGGTAATTCGTTGCATTTGATTTCAAACAACTCCTAAATCATTCTTGGCTTAATGTTTCTGAGCTCATAAATAAGGCCAGTAATTCAGTATGTTACTGCATAGAGCAATCTTTCTTAACTGATATTCTACAGAACCCTTGTGTTCCACAAGAGGTCACTAAGGGTTCTGCAAGAAATAAACATTTTTTTTAAAATTTCTCATGCTCTACAATGCTAGAAGGTACATAAGAATTTTCGTGTGTTATGACTCAGCTGCTCGCCTGCTGCTTTGCTATTGTTGCAAATATTGTAAAATATGGATTTTGTTGGTTAGAAGTGAATTGTATTATGAAGTTTTAATCATTTTGTGGCTTTTATTCAGGGGTTCTCTAAGACCTGTGAATTATTCCTGTTTAAAAAAATTTATTTTATTTTTCACAACAATTAAAATAATACATTTCCCCAACAAACATGTTGTCTGGATATACAGCCTGCCCATACAGTTTTAATTTCCACTCCCTCTTTTTCCTCACAAGATGTTAATATAACAAATCCCAAAATTAAGAATATTCCATGTAAAGTTGAAACTTATTTTTTAAGCTAATTCTCATGCAATTCATAGAATAAATCTCAAATTTAAAAATATTTCATTTAAAGTTCAAGTTTAAAATCTGCATGTTTTCTCATTTTTCTAATCAAACATGAATTCAAACATAAATTTTATTATTTTAAAGACTATTTCTCATGCTATTCCTAAAATAAATCCCAAATTTAAAAATATTTTAAAATTTAAAATTCAGGTTTCAAATCTATATGCTTTCTCAATCTTTTTTGTAATCAAGCATAAATTTTACTATTTTATCCAATACCTATTTGCATAAATAATTTATTTATTTATTCTTTAAATTGGTCATAAGAAAATAAGATTGTCTTCGGTTTTCTCTTATTTTCTTAAAGATCTGCTTCAACACCTCAGTTTCCTTATATTTGTATGACAACGACTCATTTCTTGCTCTTCTCATTTTCTCATCTCATGTTGGGTTTTTTATAAGTGTTTTATGGACTTTCTTACACAGTTTGTTTCTCCTTATGTATTTTATATTCCTTTGGAAAATCTTATCTTGGATTATCTGTTCAGTTTTAACAGTCATTTGTTGATAATTATCAAATTTGGCCATTGTACCCAGCATTTGCTGATTTTGTTCATCAAAATTTGTTTCTGTCCGTTCATTATTTTTTTTCCCGCTTCATAAATCCTTTGTACAATTTTTGAATAAGTTGTATTGTATCCTGCATTTCACTGCTTTAGTGGTGCCTTGGCTGAAATTAGCTGATGTTGATATTGAAGAAGTTCTTTTTTTCTTATTTAGTAGAATTTGATATGCTCACTTTCTTTTTTTTTTATGTAAATACTGTGAGTTTATGAAGAAAGCCTTAGGCTAATCCAAATATTCATCTTGTTAAAATAAACATGTCTTCCCTGTTCCTGATATTTTATTTTTTATAGTTTTGTCAGGAGTCTTGAAGTATAATTATATGAGTCCTCTTGTAGCAAAAAGTTAGATAAATTTTATTTATAGCAGATGTTTTAAAGGTTAAAGTTTATTTTTTCAGTGTTGTTGTAATACTTCTTTTCACCATTATATTTCTCTTTTTTCCAATATATTTTCTTCTAATGAAAAGGTTCTTTTTTTCAGTTAATTCTCATAAAAATTCAAAAGACTTTCTTATTTATAAAGTATTCAGTTAATCCAAATTTGTTTTAAAACAATCCCAATCTATTGTTAAATATTTTTCTATATTCCTTAAGATTTTTTCTTCTCCCTTTATAGTATCCCTCCGCTTTTTTCTTCTTTTGGGAAGCTTGTTTCTAAAATTTCTTTCCCCATTTGTAGTATCTTTCTTTTTTATTTCATCAGAAGAAGGAATCAAAATTTGGCTCACCAAATTTCAACATGCTGTTGACAATCAGCTGTTCAGCGGCTATGCTGCAGCTCCACTTTTTTTTCAGTTGTCTGTGACTCGGACTGCCTGAAGTTTGTTTGAAGAGATTCTCAGTTCATCTGAACCAACCACCATCTGATCCAGGCTTCTGAGATGCCTCTTCCTCCTTGGAGCCTCTACAGAATGACTTTCTGACCCCTTGGAGTCCCCAAATGGATCGAAACCAGACTTAAAAAACAGCCCTTTAGCCTGTATCGTTGTGATGCCAAACCGGAAGTCTTGACCTGTGCATTATTTTAAAGACTATTCCATGGTACAGATGTTGAGAAAAGCTGATCTAGAACAACAAATATATATGGGACATAACTGTCAGTCATCCAAGCAACTGCCTAAATAGTATTAGATACATACCAACTTAATCAGCAAGCAAGGATTTGTTATTTAAAAAGAAATGTTTTCTCATCAGTGTTTTAATTTATAACCTATCTGGAAGTTCTTTGTATTTTTGATCAAAATCCAAACAAATACAGATGATTTCCCCCCTTGCAGTTGTGATATATCTACATTCCTTAGACTTTAAATCTCTCTCTTAATGTTTAGCTAAGAGCTATTCTAGTTTGATTGCCCTTCATGTTTACCCATAATACAAGAATGAATTTAATGAAGAAATGAATTTTTAATGATTTCTCTGTTGGTTTTTTTAAAAAAAGAATAGTGATCTTAGATTACTAGGTCAATACTTCTTGTTGTGCTTTTGGTTGTAGACTTCAGAGGGATTATTTTCCCCCCTTCTAGATCTTTTCTAAGAATCCCCCAATAAACAGAAAAAAAAGAAAGACTATGAATTAATAGGACAGCACCAATTAAACTGAACATCTTGACACAGAATAGAGTAATATAGACTCTCCTGTGAAAAGTCAGCCCATGCCTATGAGATTTTTGGGGCGAGTGGGCGCGCCCACATAACCCCTCTCCTGCGCGAGCTGCACTGGCTGCCGGTGGTCTCTCGGGTGCACTTCAAGGTGTTGGTAACCACCTTT
>JANHFO010006459.1:178181-191504 GCA_032468095.1 Pareas carinatus | reverse complement strand
TTAGCATGACTCAGCATGACTCAGCTAGTCAGCCATTTTGTAAACCAACCAGTTAGGTGCTTAAAGGGACATAACCCTAACACACCTCCAGCACTCTTCCTTCTGAAAGCAAGTGAAGATATGCAGCTTACAGCACCTGTGCAATCCAATTTTTTTGGGTCCTTGGCATGGCTAAAAAGTATATTTTCTGCTAAGATAAATATAATTATTTGGATTTGTTTTAGTTTGAGAATCTGTCAGTTGAAAAAACAGCAAGTTAAAAAAGATAAAAGAACAATTGGTTGAAAAGAGAAAGACTGATATATCTATTAGTTGCCATTTGATTCTTTCCTACAAATGCTCTGTCCATCCTTCTATAACTGTCTGTCTATTTTATAGATGTATTTTACATAATTATGAAGAAAATAACTAAGTCCAATTTTATTTCAGTGCAGCTAATTTTGCATTTAACCTGGCTACGTCAAACTTTTTTCATCCTGGTTATATATTACAGCCTTGTATTCACAACAATTGTCATTTTATTGGTGATTTATAGTCTGTATTTTTAGAACTAGATCCGTGACAGAAGTGTACAAGATGCATATTGAATGATTTGATGTAACATTTTATTAAGGCTTATTTTCTTGCACTCTTGCATTTTTTTTCATCCTGGTTATATATTACAGATTTATATTCAAAGCAATTGTCTCACTGGTGATTTATAGTCTTTGTATTTTTAGAACTAAATTCCTGATAACTGTACAAGATGCATGTTGAATGATTTGTTGTAACATATTTTATTAAGGCTTGTTTTCTTGCATTCTTGCAGTTTTTTCATTCTGGTTATATATCACAGATTTGCATTCAAAGCAGTTGTCTCATTGATGATTTATAGTATTTGTATTTTTAGAATTAGATTCCTTACAACTGTACAAGATGCATGTTGAATGATTTGAAGTAACATATTTTATTATGGCAGACTTTCTTGCCTCCTAAGAGTTGGTAGATTTAAAACATAATAACATCAGTGCATTAAGCAATTAATACATCTTAATTACCCATTCAAAGATGAGGAATTGTTCTACTAAGTGACAGTGAGTGAAACTGTGGCTAATCAAAGAGGTAAATTAAATCAAAAGAATCTGAAAAGCTATGTTAGTGAAAAGACATACATATTGGAGAAAGTTGTAGATGATAGCAATGTTTGTCAAAAATATGACAGAATAGAATTATATATAGAACCATACAATACCGCAATAAGCAAAGTTTGGATGAGCATCATGTTCCTTGTTCAATGTGTATTCATTTTTCATGAATTTTGGTGGTCTGTTAGAACACATTTCTATCTCTTTATACTATCCTAGCAGTGATTCTTGCTAAAATTACTAGCCAATTAAACATATTTTAACCATCCTTGTCAGCCATTTGTGGTACATCAAAAAGAAAGGATAAGTACTATTGATTTACAACAATTACAAAATATCTTCTGCCTAATAGTTCCTTTACTTTATTCTGACGCTTTGATTAAATGACTTGAATTTCAATGAAAATATATCAAAAAATTTAAATAAAATCAGTAATTCGTTACGCATGTATGCACATGGAAAGGATCTTCTTTACACATAGATTTTTGTTTTTATTTTTCAGGAAAGAAACACAAAGCTGAGTTTCAGCTTTTAATTGACCAAATGAAAAAGCGGAAAAAAAATGAAAGCAAAGAACCAATAAAAGAAGGAAGACCAGAGCAGAAAGAAGCGACTACTGAAAATGGTATATAGTATTAATTATGATAAGTTAATATAATTTCATTAATTAAACAAAAAAAATTAATTTCCTTAAGAGTTGGTTTAGTGAAATTCTAAAACAACTGTCCAACTTTATTTTGCATATTTCTAGCTTTGAAAGATAGAATTGCATGTAATGAAAAGATGTGAGTTGCCCTATCTTCCCTATCTTGTTTACTAAAATTGGACAAAAAGTTTAAGCATGCTTTTTAAAAAGGTTTTGATAATGATAAAGATGCACAAGCTGTAGTTATTTTACACTGTATTCTGTATCAAACAACGACCACAAAAAAGGAAGCTGTATTGTGGAGTACTTGATGCTCTTTGAGTTTGGTTGTTTGCTTGCAAACATTTAATTGCCCAGCTAGGTAACATCATCAGTGATGATGATCAGTACTGATGATGTTACCTAGTCAAGTAAAGAAACATTTGCAAGCAAGCAGGAAGCAAATGAACAATCTCAGAGGGCACCAAGAACCTCACAGTGCAGTCCTGAGCTACATATATTCTCTGTTGTGTATCATGAAAATAGAAATAATTTTTGGCTTCTGCATTTCTAATTCCTAAAGATGCTGGGTTTTTTTATGGTGTGAATTTCAGCTATCCAGCTTGTTTCAACTTCTGACTTTTCCTTGTAGCTAATTTGTTTCTTATCGTAAGGAACATGGGGCATGAGTTGGGCAGAACAATAGTTGGATAAAAAAGGATATAAATAAAATGATTTAGAGCAAGATGCATAGTCATTGAGAAGAATTATAAGTTTGTTTAATTCACTTATTGATATGAACTAACTAGTAAATAAAGTGGATCAGAATTCAGTCATTTCTCAGTTTTTATATCACTGAAATTTTCAAATATTCTCTGATTAAAGAAAAATATGGTATAAAAAATTGCATTCAACAATTGCATATTAAGGAACATTGAATGCAAAATGTGCATATTGGAAGATGTATATAAAAATGCATATTTTGAAAAATTCCAAAATTGTTCCAAAGCAATCCCAAATTCTTTTGGAAGTTAGCGAAAGGGCTAAACAAGGAGCTTCCAGCAGAGTGAAGGGAACTGAGAAGAATTGAAATGGAATCTTATTTTCTTAATTTCCAATGATGAAAAAGACTGTATAAATGCTTTGAGAATATTGAAGAATAGTAAAACCGCAGATATAAATGATAGAATTGAAAAAATGTGAATATGATTTGCACAAGTACCTGTGTAATTTGATCAGTGCGTATATTTAGAAAGCATCTGCGTCTGACAGTTGAAAAAAATATTGGAACAGCAATGAATACGGGAATCCATTGGGAATAGTTTGCCAAACATATCTGGGAAGTGCTTGGGCAAAATTCTGATCCAAAGGATACAAGAGATCACAATAAGAAAATTTTGGAAAGTGCAATGCAATTTAATAATTTCTTGGAATTAAAGCCCATGTTGCTCCTCAGTAGATTATTGAGAAATTTGGAGAGGTATTATGATAAAATTCTGGCAACCACCTTCAAAGCGCTCCATGGCATAGGACCCAGTTACCTGCAGGACCGCATTCAACCCACTGATACCTCCCGCCGACCTGTTCGCTCCCACAGAGAGGGCCTCCTCAGGGTGCCGTCAGCTAAACAATGTCGGCTGGCGACCCCCAGGGGGAGAGCCTTCTCTGTGGCGGCACCCACCCTCTGGAACGATCTCCTCCCCACAATACGTATCATTTCTGACCTTTGGACCTTCCGTCGTGCCCTGAAGACCCACCTGTTTCAGCAAACGGGCATTGAATAGCCGTGCCCTGTCCTCCTGTGTATAGTTTTAATTTGATTGTGATATGTTTTTTTCGCTTCCCCATTTTAATTTAATCAGGCTTATGTAATTGTATTAAGATGTTTTAACTTGTCTTCGTATTTGTATTTATTCGTTTTTAAACTGCCTGTAAGCCACCCTGAGTCCTTCGGGAGAAGGGCAGGATATAAATAATTTTATTATTATTATTATTATTATTAAAATGAATAGGCTTAAATTATAGAATATTTTATATAAATCTGGTATTGCAGACTGGTTGCTCCTTGTAAGAGAGATATACCATGGAACTAAAGCATGTGTGTCAATAAATAGAATACTATATGAATATTCAGTACTGAATCATGAGTAAGAAAGGATATGTGAATACTTTATGGAGCACCCACAACTTCTGAAGGCAAGCCGTTCCTCTGATTAAATGTTCCCACTGTATGAAAATTTCTTTTTAGTTCTAGGTTGGTTCTCTCCTTGATTAGTTACCATCCATTTCTTCTTGTTCTGCCTTCAGTTGCTTTGGAGAATAGGTTGTCCCCCTCTTTGTGGCAGTCCCTTAATACGTTACTTAAGTGTGTATGGTAAAAGAGAACAAATATGGTCAAGAATCAATGAGTATGAATGGATTAAATACATAAGTGAGTGATCAGTATGAGAGAAATATGAGAGAAGTGGTTTGGCCATACATGGCTAATGAACGAAGATAAATCACATGAAGAAAATTGGCTGAGAGTAAGATGAATACTGGGAAAGTCACTTAAATGGAGTTGATGAGATCCTTCAAAAGAGACAAAAATAGAGAACGAGAGTCAATTGTTATATAAATGCGGTGGAAGCAAGGATGGTTAGTAAGGAAATGAAGAGATAATGATGAGTTATGTTGGTATAAATTAAATTTATTGAAATTTCCTTTTTTTTCTTTTCTCTTGTGTCAGATTTCTGTTGCTTAATATTTATTTTTGAAATTATTATTTGAAGTCTGAAGTTTAAAAAATAATAATTACTTTTATTTATGAACAGATCCATTTTTTATACTTCTGTGGGAAACCTATTTTGCACTTTCATCTTGGCAATAACTTTGTTTTAAGGATCTAAATCCCAACTGTTTTCAAGTCAACAAGTTTGCTTTTTTGGCCTGTCATTGCATCTTGAGCTTTTTTAAAGTAAATCTCTCATGAATAAAAATAAATGGAAATATGAAGTTGTTTTTTGATCCTTTCTATTGACATCTTATGCAACCCTTGAAGCCCCCAAAATTGGAAAGGCTTCCAGGAATAAAATTTGTTGCTTTTAGTTTATCCAGCAATTGCATTCTTTGTTTGTATGGATAGAAGTCTTTTTGGGTAAAAGGATATCAAACTTACAGTCTGCTCTCCTTTTGCAGTCTGTAACACTGAAAGACTGATCAACACTTCTAGATAAAATAATAAAATCATACTGAAAAAATGATTTGCATCGTGAAAAAGAACCCATGGTTACCAAGATTACTCTAGTGTTACATGTACTCCCAGGCTAGTGCTTGCCAGTCTAGCTGAATGAAGCCCTTATGGTTCGAAGCTTGCTGACTTTCATTCTTCTGGCTAGTGTCTGCCAGTCTAGCAGAGAAGGACAGAGGTAAGTGTGAATAAGTGTGTGTATGAGAAAGAGAATATATACAGTATATTCTATCCTATACAGTGTGCACACAATTCTTCATACTTGCCTCTGTCCTTCTCAACTAGGCTGGCAGACACTAGCTAGAAGAATGAAAGTCAACAAGCATCGATCCAAAAGGGTGGGTATACTTCATTTTATGCTTCATTTTATGCCCCCTTTTATGCCCCCAAATCCTTGATTTGTTGATTCTCAAGACCAGCAGCTATTCTTGCCTTGTTGATTTTCATGTCTGGTAGCTTTTGATAAGATTAGGGGAGGGGTTTCACTGTGCTCAGGCCCAACTTCTTTGGTCTGGTTCAGGTTACTCTTTTTTCTTTCTTTATGTGACAACTTTGTTCCTTGTTTTCTAAGGAATCTTAGACCCTGGATAGCCATTTTCCAGAATGGTATATAGCAGTGATGGTGAACCTATGGCACGCATGCCACAGCGGGCACACAGAGCCGTCTGTTGGAACGCAAGCCAAGTTGCCCCAGCATTACCCCAGAGCTAAGCATGCTCAGAAAGAGAGTAGTGGCACCAGGTGATGATGTCACAGAACCATGCACATGCTCAGAAAGAGAGTAGCGGTGTTGGGTGATGATGTCATGAGCTGTGGCTCATTAGCTGTGGCATGTCCAGGTACTCGTTGTCTAAAAGGTTAGCCATCACTGGTATATAGGGTCTCCTGTTTTTAGAAGACCCTAGAAGACGTCCAAGGTCCTGTCCAACCCTGTTTTCTATGTTCATATACATAACGGTTTCTTCTGTTCAGGTGGCTATCCTTTTAGAATCAAACTTTCACTGTGCTAATTTTATTTATGTACAGTATATAAACCTATAAGTATGTGGGCGTATAACCGTGTCTGACTTGGGAAATGTTATTATTTGTTTATTAAAAAGGATGCTGTTGCTTTATCAGAAAGTGCTCTGTTTACTCCTGATTTGAAACACCTCACAGGAGTAAGATTTCTGTCCTCAGTAACTTAAAGGGAGGGTTGATGTCCATCTCTGAAGGGAGAGCAGCTTCTTTCTGCCGATTTGCTAATCTCTCTATGAGGTACAGGGGGGGGGAATTGTTTACATACTCATTCTTTTCTCTTGCAGCTCGTTTCTTTTATTCCAATATCAGAAAGTAACTCTATCATTTGAACTCTAGATATATATAATAGGGCTTTTATAAAAAAAAACTTTAAAAATACACTTCTATTCTACAAGGCATAGCAATAAGTAGTTTTAAATGATCGGCTTTCAAAGTTTTATGAGATATATAAACTAGTAGGCCTTATGTTCTTATCTGAATGTGTTTCAATTATATACTAAGGAAGTAGGCATTTTGAAGTAAATGTCAATTGAAAGATGGCTGCATCAATTTGTTTACGGTTGTGCTGTGATTGTTTTTACCAGGAGAAAAATTAAGGGTTCATGAGCAAAATGAAGAGTCGTTTGAAACAGAAGCTGCAGCCTGGGATGGAAACCCCTCTGTTTTTGCTGACTGCCAGTCCTCTGAATCCTCAAACAGGTGTGTCTAAGTATGTATGCAGTCTTTGTGATTAAAGAGGTGGACCAAAAATGTAGGTAGCATGCTGAATGAGGTGAATACTTGGATTCCTGACAACAGTTACTTAAAACTACAGTGTGTACCATTTCCATTAACTTCACATTTTATTACTGAGGTGTGAAATTGTAGTCTAATATGTGATTGCATTTTCTGATACATAGAAATCCATAGTTCTGTTATACCCGCAGGACATCTACGTTGAGCAGTGTTTTGCTATTTCTTCCTTTTTGACACAATCCATCTATCTAGTTAATTTCTGTTTCAGCTCTTGCTGTCTAGTCCCCTCCCTTTCTTGGTTTCCAAGGCATAACTACTGTTTTAGTGTTTTTACTGTTTTGCAGTTTTATTATTGTATATCAGGTATATATTGCAACATATATACTGTAGCTATGTTTAACAGGATTGTTTGCTGTTTTTCTCTATTTCCCTTTTATGTGCCGAGCTGCGTTCTGTATTTGGAAGTTTAGATACTGTTTTCCAAGACCCATTTTAAGTTGCCCTTTAAGAAACAAATAGCTTTGACCTCAAATTTACTGGTCTTGTTTCTACAGGGCAGTAAATTTAAAAGCACCAACCCACATTTATTACTGTGAATGTAGATTTTTACCAACTTTTAGTCAAGTCTCTAAAATATCCTTAGAAAAAAGTAGGACAGAAATTTAGGAAGTTGGTTTATATTATTCCTTGCAACTCAGCAAAATCGTTTCCAACTGCCATTTATCCAGTTAAAACCTATCTGCCAGAAAGTTAGTGATATTGATGAATTAGCAGTTGTTTTTGTTTTTATCTTTAATTATTTTTGGCAGTTGACTTATTCAACTGTTCTAAGGTCTTTAATATGTATATTATTTCATTCGTTCACCTTTCAATGCATTGCCTTGTTTGTTGTCAAGAAAAAATAATGAAGCAGCTAGACACATGAAAATGTAAAGCATATAAAACATTTGGAGAGGACAATTGATAATCTCAGCTATATTTTGAGAAAACACTTTTTGAAAATGTAAATGTTTAGCTTACTTAAGGAACAGATGTTTTCCATTGTTATTGTATCTCTGGCTTGAAGAATGAACCAATGAACTACAGCCAAATAGTTAAACAGCATTATTACATTATGTACATTTTAGCTGCAACTAGGATAAAAGATGTGCACTTTATTTCTGTGTCTGAATATAAAATTATAGGTTAGATTACTACAGATAGCTTTGTATTATTGCATATAGTCAAAAGACTATTCCAAATAAATTTTTCTACTTAATAACTTAGCAAGTTTGAATATTATGTAAAATATAATATTTGATTA
Organism: Pareas carinatus; assembly: GCA_032468095.1. Classification (NCBI taxonomy): domain Eukaryota; kingdom Metazoa; phylum Chordata; class Lepidosauria; order Squamata; family Pareidae; genus Pareas; species Pareas carinatus. The sequence goes on along the minus strand of JANHFO010006459.1, from coordinate 183,468 downwards.
TATAAAAGGTAAAACTGATTATTTTATCAGTTGGCAGATAAACAAGTATATATAATGAAGAAATTTACCTGATTGGAATGAGGCAAACACAGGTAATATTTATGCTAATATAATATAGCAGAATTGATTGGGATAGTAATTTATAATTATTCATCTCTGTCCCACTAGATTGAATTGAGCAGAGTCACTGTGGGTTCCTTCTATTAAATGTTACTTGGTGGAAGCTAGGAATGAGCCTTTTCGTAGTTGCGCCTATTTTGTGGAATAGTTATCCTCAATATACAGACAACATACCTTGTGTTCCTTGCCTTCTGGTGGGCAATTAAGACGTGTCTCTTTCCTGATCTGTTGGATCCATGAAGGGGAGCTCAGGATTTGTGGTTGTGTGATAGGATTATAATGGTACATGGGAATATGAAATGTTTTAAATTTATTTTTTCATTTATTTTTTGCCTATTTGTTGTTATTGCCCAGAGGTATTTTATATGATATGGGCAGCCTTACAAATATTTTAAATAAGTACATAAATAAACACGTACTTGCGTAGCAGGTGTCAATTATAATGAAAATGATCGGTGTCCAGATGTCATAAATTTGATCCATTTTAGAATCTGAGCACATGTGAACCTTATTCACTCACCAACCATTCATTCGGCAGCTGTTAAGAGTTCCAATTGATGCTGAACAGTGATACTTACAATCAATCCTCAAAGTTCTGACTGTTGCCAGGCCTTCACAATTACATCATTGCCATTTGTGGCCTTCCCTGCTGACTTCCAGTGAAGTCATTGGGGAAACCAGCAGACAAGGACGCAAGTTGCTCTGTGGTTGCACATGGTCTGTTCTGGATCTCCTAGTTCTACCCCCCTCCCCATGGCATCGTCATGGTCTTACCTTGATAATGGATTGGACTCAAAGTTATTCATTCCAAGAATACTGACATTAGTAAACATAATACTGAAGTTAGTTAACACAAACCACACTGATTTCATTTGTTTTGTATGTAAATAAGTAAAATATTGATCTATCACTATGTATTAATTTATGTTTTATATTAAAATTAAAATCTTCTCTTGAACCAAATAATTATAATAGAAATATTCAAATGAAAGAGGTATATATCTCTATGTATGTATGGGTATGTATAAATATAAAATGAAGTTATTGTCTCCAGCGTTACCCAATGCAGAGATTTTCAACCTTTTTCAAGCTGTGGACCCCAAAACATGCCATTGCTACATGACGGATCCCATTCTTACAAATTCAGCTAATTATTATTTGACAATTTATGTATATTACTTTTTCTTGACATGTCTATGGATCCCCTTGCAACTTGCCATGGTCCCCAAGGGGTCCTCAGGTTCAACCCCAGGTTGAAAACCTGTGATCTAATGTACAAATTGATTCTAATTTTATAGAAAATAATGGTATAATTACCAAATTACTCAGCAATTTTTAAATCGTGTTATATCTATAGATCATATAACAGATTGCTTATTAAAAACAAATAAAATAGCAAAATTCTCACTTCATAGCAATTTTTAGTGCTTGTTCCATCTATCTGTTCAAAAGAAATGAGTCTCTTTTAACTAAAAACTTTGCTTATGCCCTGTGCTGAAAAATAAGATTATGAAGTGCTAGGGCACTGGTGAAGCAAACAAGAAGGAGCATCTGTTTCAAATCCTTTTTTTCACACTCGTAAGTGTAGATGGTCACTAAACAGGGCAATTACTAAATGAGGATCACCTCTATTGGCAATGCCATTTGATATCTTTTATATTCCTAAGCAGGCCTTGTCTGATTTCAAAAGCACCTAAAGGTCAGACTTAGTACTTGCATGAAGTTTAAAAGGAAATCATACTAGGAAGTCAATGATAAAAACTACCTGTGTTCTAGAAGAAAGCAATGATAAACTATTTCTGTATAGTATACATGGCAAGAAAGCTGCATGAACAGTTATGCCGATACTTTTAATAGACTTGAGTGTATAATGATATAGCATGACTTCACCTAAACATTGTGTTTTGATTTCAAAATGTTTGAATAGGACCTAAGTTGACCCTTCCAGATTGTATGCCAGGCCATTTTTGTCAAACATTTATGGTTACCTATTTGGAAAGATTAAAGAAGACGAATGGTTAGTTACACTTCAGCTGTAAAGCAGTTGTTAGAGTCTGGAGACTCAAGGTTGTATTGCCAAATGTTTTAAGTTGTAGCAACTTAAGTCATCTAGTTTTATACATGTAATGAAAATGTCCAGGGAATAAATGAAGAAAGTTGATCTGATTTGAAAGCTTACATTTAACACTTGTTAATACATAATAAAGTTCAAGAGCTGACTACAGTATAATGATGAACTGCTAGTATTTTCTGTATATTATCTGTACTAATAATACTAAACCTGCTGAAGAAAGCATGCTGAGAATAGCTTCTAGAATTCTTTCCAATTCCTTAAAAAATGATTTTTTTTATAGTTTATATGATGGAGAAGGAAGAAGCAGTAGGCTTAGAATAGAACAATTGATAACATTTTGAACCATTGGCTAACTGCTTCTCCTGTAAGGATCCCTTGGAAAAAAAAATCTTTGTACTGTCCGGCTAAATACAATCTATCTTTGTTGTATTTGTTTATTTGCTTATGCCATATCAAATCTACTCCTATTCTATTTAGTTGCTGGAGACGTACTCTGTTGACAGACAATTATAACTCTTTTTACGTAGCAACTTTCAAAAATTCTGCTGGGTTGTAAACAAAAAAGGCATGCATTTCTTAGCTATTATATAGTACTGTCCTGATAGTTTATTTCACAGTTTATTTCAAATTCTGTTTTCTATTTTTGTAAGATAAAAATTGTATCCACTGTCGATTTTGAAATAAATACTAAAGGCTAACATTCATTATCTAGGTAAAACTAGATAATGAATGTTAGCATTTAGTATTTATTTTTATCAAAATTTCCCAAATTTTCATTTTTACTATTGCTTTTTTATAGATAAGTCAAGTAGTTAATCAAAAAGCGAAAATCAAGTATTTAAAACAAGCTTCATTTTCTAAGAATAAATTAACTTTAAAATAACTTCTCACATCACTGTTGAAATGCAGAAAATTCTGCTTTTCTCAACCAGTTCTCACTCAATTTGATGAATTTGCCTTAGCAATCCTTTCAAAGAACGATGGATGGATTCTCATGACTTGAATTTGCCATTAGTTTAAGTGGTCAAAGGGTATATGTGGAGGTCTTAAATTTTATTTTGTAAACATCTCTCCCACAGTCTGTAGCCTCTTCTTGGCATCTAATATTTGACTTTAATCCCAAGAGAAGGTGCCATGAGTGAATTCTTCTCACTGAGCTTTTTCAGTAGCAATACTATTGTTGCCACTAAACCCTTGAGAAATTGTTCGAGAATTTCTTATTTCCCTGGAGAAATTCAGATAAACTATCCATCCAGATTCTATGATCACAAATTTTGGGTGAAGAATGTTGACAGACTATTTGTGCTGTCTTGTGGAATGCCATTGGAGAGGACACAAAGTTCCACAGTCTAGGCAGTTCCTGGAAAGATCCACTGTTTGTCTAAATGTATTCCTGTGATTGCTGAATCGCTTTAGCGCATTTGCTTGTAAAGATGATTTAAATACGCTGCTAAGGTTACATGAGAAAAAGGGACGTTTGAATATTTTTGTCCTAGACTGGTAAATATTTTATCACCATACTGAAAATAGTTGCAGGTGTATTCCAATATACTCTGACAGAGCGTGTCAGTGAGACAGAAGAAGTAAGTGTAATTGGAACTGTTCCTTGTGAATAACGAATAGAGATTATTTGTGTTGCATTCAGGTGACACTAGGAATCAATCATTAATGCCCATCCCTACCCATCCCTTTTTATCCTTAGTACATTGGTCAGATTGACCTTCACATGATTTAAAGTGAGTAACTATACCAAGCAGCATGTTTATTATGCAGTGTAAGAAAACAGATTATTTGCCTTCTATTGACTTTTATTTTATTTGTTTATTCATAAAGATTTATATTATTAACAGGAGAAATTCACTTGAAAAGGAAGGGAGACTTTGATGACCATTTCTAGCTTATCATGCTTTCATCAGTGAACCATACCCCAATCCCAGCTGGAAACCCAGACTGGAATTTGAACCTGGGCTGGTTTTATTTGCTAGGCAGTTGCCTTAGCCATTGCACCAAATGTTCACCCTTTTACTGGCTTAGTCCAGGGAGTATTAGACTCATTTGTGAAGAGTGACACCTGAGACTTCCAGTGAACAGTGCAGTGACGAGGCAGCAAACTCTGGAGGCTCCTCAGCTGAACAAAGTCGAACTGCCTGACAGCAGGTGGACTGATCCGGTTCCATACCTGGAACTGAACCTAAGTTGCCCCAGAGAGGCAGCAAAGGGAGCATATTCCGCAGTCCCGGGGGAGTTGGTGACCGCCCCGAGACTGGGAAAAAAAATCCTCAAAAAGTCTGCCTAGCTGTGCTGCAGACTCGTGGCTTTTAGCTGCAGATGAGCCAGAAGCAAAGAATAAACATGGCTGGAGATCAAGCCACAAAAAAACTCAAACATCTGGATGAGTTTAAAGCCCTACACCAGAAGACTATGCTACCTGATTTAAGAAAAACTATTACCTGAAAGGGGGGGGGGGGTGGCGAACGCAGACGGAAGGGATTAATTATTAAAGAAAAAGCTTGAAGCTGAAATAAATATCTAGAGCTGAAATGACTTTCTATCCATACTAAAACTTAAAAGTTATTATGTCTACGGGACAGAATTAAAAAATCTCTAAGACCTTACTGGATTTATTTATTTTTTTAAAAAAGAAGATTGGGATATCCGAATAAAACGGAAAGTGAAAGTCTAACCTGACCTTGAACTATAATTGGCTGTGGGTGGATTCTAGCAAGAGGAGAGTAAAAAGTGAAACAGTGAAAGATACAAAGAAAGAACTCCAGAACTGATTAACAACCAAACCATAAAGAGGAGAATAAAAAAATAAAAAAATAAAAATGATTAATGAAATGTTATTAACGCTGATTGCTGAATTTACAGCTGAAATCAACAAATTAATACAAAAAATAGATGGGACTTTTACAGAAAAACCCAAAGAAAATAATTTAAGTAAAGAAAAAACAGTTGACTGCAACTTTGTTGGCAATTACATTGACAAACTGACAGTAATAGAACTGAAAGTAACAGAAAAAAAAGCAGCAGGTTTCTGGAGAGATGGCTATATGGAAAGATGGAAAATTAAATCTTAAATCAAAAATTAAA
>JANHFO010006459.1:111666-138443 GCA_032468095.1 Pareas carinatus | reverse complement strand
TTTGCTGATTTTGTCTGTGATGCCTTTGATGTAGGGGAGGAGTGCGATGCCATTGTCTTGTTCTGTATCTTGGTTTTAGGTTGGTAATTGTGTTTTTTGGGAATCTGTTGGCAATTAATATGTTAATGAGGGTGTGTAATTCTGTTCTCAGGTGGTTTTCATCAGCTTGGCGTTTGGTTCTGGAGATGAGGGTCTTGGCTACGGAGTTGATTTGTGCAGTGTGGTGATGAGATATCACAGCACAAGACCCAGGACTCCATATCAAAAGAACTCACAAGGTCACCTTCCAACAACCCATTACCCAAGTCGTTAAAACACAGGAGACTAATGGAAAAGCAATCACTACAGATAAAAGGCAACTCCGATCACACTTTGCTCACACTAGCAAGAAGCCAAGAACACCAGCCTGAAGATTGCAAGTAAGACCTCGTTGAAACATCACCAAGATACTCTCTATTCTACATGAGAAAAGTCATGAACACACTATACCCTTCTCCTAAGAAGCTCAACTCTAGAAATAATTCAGAAAAAGATTTTAACAAATACCAGATCATATAAACAAAACTCTTGTGAAATACCCTTAGAATAAGAAGGGTGTCATAATGCTGTTCTCTCTAATGTACTGGCAGAATTTGGGGGAGACATTTCAAGAATATACGCCAATTAAGAAGATGCTAATAGATATAAACCACCATATTAAAAAGACATGGAAAAGAAAATACTGCAATGGAAAGGAAAATATTATGGGTTGAGATTTTCCTATTTGATTAGTTCCCTGAATTTCAAAGTCTATGCAGCCTTGGATGCTAATCTGGTCACCTGCAGAGCATTTCTTATTATCCGACTTTCATACACGAATGGAGATTTAAGACCAATGAAAATTGACTTGATCTCTTGAATAGAATGAAAGTTGTGACTGATTCCTGAAACAGGTTTCATTTCTGAAGAAATAATTAGTTGTTGGAAGCAAATCTAGACATTTTACAGCCTTATTGTTTATTTATAAATAGATTAAAACACATCCATTCCCATTCTGAGTGCAAAAAAGCCAAAAGATATACATGTATTACAATTAAATTGCACTTCTAATGTTCCTGCAGGAATTCTTGGATTGTTTAAATTTCTTCTCCGAAAAGTCAGGAATTCAAGGGGTAGGGTAGATGACCAACACTGGGACTTCCTCTGCATTTCCTCCAGCCTTTGTATAGAATATACAATTGAGTTGAATTTAATAATTTTTAATCAGGGAATGCTTACCATGTGCCCCTCCAAGAAAAAGAAGTGGGGAGGACTGAGCTGTTTTGACCAGATGAGAGGAGCTGGACCTTCAATCCCTGTGATGGCCTTAACCAAGGAGGACATTTCAAATTGATTTGAGCTCCAAATCGTGAAGTCCTTGATAGGATGAAAGGCTTCAAGAGCTTGGTCTTCTGTAACTCATGCTGTTACTCATACAAAATTGGATATTGGCAATTATCAGTTATCGTCAAAAATGATGGCAATGCCACTAATCTATGGACAAGTGCACACCCAAGCAGGTTTGAGGAAATGCCTCATTTGCTGCTGTTACTCACTTTGGAGATGCTGCATTGGCAACTCATTGCAAATCTCATGGTTTTAACAATTGTGAAGCTTTGTAGGAAAGTGTCTTGTTCAATGTGTTATCGAAAGGAAGGAAACCAGAAACTCATTATCATTAGCAAAGTTAAGCAAACAAAAACAACCTTTGACTAATTTGAAAAATGTCATAATGAAGCATGTGGAAGTTGTCTCCCCAAAAGAACAGGGTCCCTTCTTCTTTCATTGAAAATAATTTTCAGCCAAATCCTGATAACCCTTCTTAAAAGCAACTCCCACTGAATTTAATAGGCAATACAACCAGCAAGCTTGTTTAGGATTTCAGTCATCCTTTGAAATATAAAATAGTCCTTTGCTCAGAACAATAAAATGCCTATAAAAAACCCACAACATCCAAAAAGATCCATTTACTTTCTGACTCACAGGACATCTTGCTCTAAAGTCAATTGTTGATGCAATCTTAAAACGAGAGTATTTTCAATTGAAATTTTCAAAATATTTTCAAGGAGCATTTTGAAGAGCTGCAGAATATAGAAACAGCTAGAATGTATTCTTCTTAATTCTTGTCTGCTAGGCTATGCTCTGTCTATTTCTGGAAACCATCTTCAATGAATTGTAAAGCCAAAGAGAAAAGCACCTGTTTCAATAGGACTCCAGATTGTCCTGTTCCTGGTATCAGTAATGTTAGAAAACTGATTTATTCCGTGCTCAGCTCAGCTGTGGTGCAGCTGGAACCAGTTCAAAGCTAGTTTCTTTCTTTTCTTTTTTTTTAAAAAGTTGTGACTCTTGCTTCATCCTCTTTCTTGCTACTGAGCTTTGGATTTATAGCTGAAAGTGGCTATAGATCCTTTGGCTTTGTTGTACTCCTCAGTATGTGTATGCCTTCAAGTCAGTGTTGACCCCTAGCAACTGCCTGGACAAATTCCTGCAGTTTTCTTGTCAAGAATTTGTAAGTGGTTTGCCCTTGCTTATTTCCTAGGGCTGAGAAAGAGTGACTGGCCAAAGGTCACCCAGCTGGCTTTGTACCTAAGTCTATAACTAATCTCCTAGTTTATATCCTGGTGATGTAACCACTTCATCTTGCTCGCCCTTTCCTCAGTAGATAAGTCAAAATGAGTAAGGATGAAAGAGTTCAGATGGAATCAGCAAGCTCCCAGGTTTTTTCTTGGTTGTACTTTTCTTTGGGGTCAAGTGAAATGAAACCTTTATTGTCATTGTACAACATGTGTACAATGAGATTGTCTTCCTTCATGCATTCCCTCCCAACACATGCAGATGCCATATTGTTACATTATTATTTTTCATTTAGGAGTCTGACAGCCCACGGATAAAACCTGTTCTTCAGCCTGTTTGTACGACTGCCCATACTTCTATATCTCCTGCCCGATGGTAGGGGAGTAAAGAAGGGCTGACCAGGGCGTAGGAAATTGGGGTGGGAAAGAGAAGAAGGTAGCAGATCATCTTCAAGTGGCTTCTGAGGATTTGGGGAAGTGAAATAAAAGCCCATAGAAGTGCCTCTCTGTGTATTTCTTGTCCCAATAATAGAGACTATCTGTAATTTCAGGGCTGTAATCTTAAATGGGACTTCTCTGAGCTTAGTTTTTGATTCATATACATCTCATCTTTAGTGTGTTGTGATATTGGAGAAGGGAGGCTTGTTGGTTAATATGCACTTCCCTGACCTTTCAGTCTTCTATAAGATTTGATGGATTGTGCCATTGGGTGGTGTAGCTTTCTATGTGAGTTATACATTGTGACGTGGTTCTTGTTATGTTGATGTAGATGCTGGGTTATAGTTGTGCATAGAGTTTTTGCATAGCTTTGTATTGTGAGCCAGTGGTGCCCATTTCTGGATTGTGAGGCTTTACTCATAGTCACTTATGCCCTAGTCGTGTCCCACATGGACTACTTAATGTATTCTATATGGGACTGCCCTTGAAGAGCATCCAGAAATTTCAACTGATGGAAAATGTGGCTGCCCAGGCAATAAAGTGAGTCTCTAGGATGGCACACTTTACATTCTTACTCAGTGAGCTTCATTGGCTCCTGGTTTGCTTCAGGATGCAATTATAGATGCTGTTTTTTTAATCTTTAAAGCCCTACATGGCATGAGGTCAGGCTATTTGAGGGATTACCTCTTCCTGATCACATTTACCTGTTCCAACAGGTTCATCAAGAAAGCAGTGCTGTAGGTCCCATCTCCTAGAGAATTCCCTACTGAGGCACATCATCATTCCAAAATGAGGTTAGCTCCATCCCTATGAGCTTTTTTGGAAGGCCCTGAAAACGTGACTTTTCCATAAACTTTGAGGAGCCTATGCTATGGTTATATTGTATTTAGATGCCTTCTCCCTTGATTTTGCTTTTATTTATATTTTTAGGTTTTTAACAGCTGTAATATTGATTTTTGGTTGTATGCCACTCAGAACCACATTCAATAAAATGGGTAGCCGGATACATGTATTAAATAAACATACGGAATTTGTTGCTATGAGTGCTGTTCTCATTTCTATTTGAAATGAATAATATTGTGGCCTAGTGGTGAAGACACTTGCCTCCCACTTAGAAAGTTGAGAGTTAAAACTAGGTAGCAGCAGATGATTCTTTCCTAGGGCACAAAGAAAAAAATATTTGCTGTGAATTCCATGTAGGTGTCAGGAAGGGCATCTGGCCATTAAACGTTCAGCTCCATTCAGTCTCCCTGGCCCAATAAAAAGGGAGGCTTTTAAAAATTTGTTGCAATGAGTGCTGTTCTCATTTCTATTTGAGTTTTGGTTGTTTCTTTTGAATAGATGGAGTCTAGGTTTATGTGTCTATTGATTTGCTGATTTGTCAGAGATCTGATCTTCTAGGAATTTATTCATTTGTTTGCTTCACTTGGCCTAGAACTTCAATAGTTCTCCAGCTGAAGTCATGGCTGAACTTGTCTGTATGCAGTGAAAACAATCAAATTTCATTGTGTTTTCAGTTGCTCTTTGACAATCTTCTGTCTACTTGGTCTAGATCTAGATAGTGGTATTCACAGTCTATAACTTTTATTTTCTGAATAATCCCTGCTCTATCTCCTTAGAAAACAACATTCTTGAATTGGCTTAAGATACTTTGGAGAGATTTTGTTGATTTGTGCATTCATTATTCCAAATGGTCGTAGTGGTCCGTGGATAATTTTTGAGCTCTGCTTGTTAAAAATAGGGGTATCTTTTTTGTGCATTGACGTGGTAGTGCTGCTATTGGTTTGCTGGAAATAAGACTTCTTTAAAAAGAGTCATCTAGTTGCATTAATTTCTGTGGGCTGCTTTTTAATAAACCTGAATCTGCAGTTTGCCATTGTTTTCTGTGTTGATAAGAGACATAACATCCCCAAAGGATAGTTTATTATCATGCTGTTCTTTTGTGAATATGATATTCCAAACGTTGTTGAGTATCTTGTTTGCATTTTTGTTCTTTTTATTATAACAAACTTGTCATCCATGTAATTAATCTAGTGCTGTGTAGGTGGGGGAGACTATTGTTTTACACTTTGAGTTTTGAGATGGGAATCCCATGAGTGTTCTTCATATGCTTTGTGTCCTTCTCTAATTCTAGCTTGCTTTGAGAAGGGCACACCAGTGGAATTGCACATGCTTTATAAGTGGGGGGAAGTAAGGGCCAGCAACAAACAACTGTGCTGAAATGGAAGTGACTGATACATTTTAGAGCTAATAAGGGTGACATTTAATTTGAGGATGAAATGAATATGCATGCTCTGTATACAGTTAAAATCAATGTCATGCATATTTTTAAAGATGACTCATAATTTTGAAAATGCTACATTGATATTGGATTTTGAAATCTCAGGGTTTGCTGAGCTTTCGAGTCTTCCTATAAACTTTTCATTCCCAAACATAGTTAGGACTTTGACATGATGGATGTGGTTTTGCTGACCTTTAATCTGTGCTTCTTCTAATCTTGATAGTTGTTTGCCTTTTTGGGATTGGTTGTATTCTCTGCCTATTGTGTCATCTTTGTTCCTCTCTGACTATTGCATGTGTTATCTGAGTGCTGATTGCTGGGTGTGCAAATAAAGGAGGATGTGCTCTGGCCTGTTTGCTTCCTTCTTGGGACTTTGCTTTTTTGAATAATTTATAGATCAGATTAATCCCAGGTGTTTGTTAACAGCGGATCTGTCAGAATGCCAGGCTTTTAAGAATTTTCTTCCATTTTTAGGTTTGGTTTGATCTAAAATGTTCCAGTTGAATTTGTGGTTAAAACAGCCTATGTGTGGTGAAATTAGAGGGTTTCCATCTATGATGCCTAGTGATTGAAATAATCTGTTGATGGTTTCTGAGTATTTTTGATGTAAGGGAGATGTATTCTTTTAGTTGATTGTGGTGGCTGTGTTCTAACTGGATGCATGGTATAGTTCTTTTTTTTTTAAGTTGGGTTAAACCGTTCTGTTGAATGATTGTTAACCCACTGTGTTGAAGGATGCTGTAAAGAGAATTGGTTTCTTTTCTTTGCGTTGTGGCAGTGGGCTTTTGCTTGTCTGCATATCATTGGAAGCTGCCTGAGCACAAGTAAGGGGATGTATCTCAGGATTTACTGGAGATGATAAGGGCAACAAGGCATATTTATTTCTCTGCCTTTGTTGCAACTGCAAATAGCTGCCCATGGTCACCGCTTTAGGTAGCCAGATCTCTCCTGGGCATGGAGGAACCAGGGGAGCTCTTCAATATTCTGACATGAGCAATATTCTCAGCATCTAACAGATACTCTCATGGATTTTGGCTGGGCAGGTCTCTTGGATTTGACTGAGATACATCTGAGTCTGATTATCTAGAAGGAGTTTGAGCTGAATGATTCTGAAGAAGTTGAGAAGGTCCTTGTAACTGTGAGCTCAATCACCTGTGTTCTAGATCCATGCGTCTCCCCTTGTTGCTCAAGCTTTCCTTGAGGATGGCATGTGGTTTGGGACTCAGTGATGATTCATCTCTTTTTATGGAAAGGGGTGGTATCTTCTCCTCCTTGAATGTTGTCAGTGTTAGACAACTTTTGTCCAATATCCATCTTTCCCTTTTTAGGCATCAAATGCAACACAGTAGGCATAAACAGCCAAAAAAGATATAGACAATCAAGTCAGGATTTGTTAATTAGAAACAGGCATGCAAGAACTCCAGTAAAAAAAATAGGTTAGCTCAGCAAACTTCACTCTCTCATGTCAAAGTAGAGATATTCTTGCATAGTTTAATAATGAAAGGTTTGTAAGAAGACAGCCAAGCTCAGCAAACACCAGGATCCCATCATCTTAGTCCTGATCTGCATATATTCTCCACAATGTCGAATTTTTCAGAAGGAAATCAACTTTGCTTGGTCAAGCAGAACTTTGCCAAAGCTTTAATCTGTTCACCATATTTCAGACTGTCAGTGTCCAATAACTAATCATAAAGGTAAATCAGTATATCTTTCTTTGCAGTAATTCTAAATAACAGGATGAAACACTGATTGCCATAAATCTTCTTGTCTTATTTATGGAAAAGTAATTCTATTGCAATTATTCAATTTTTGTCATTCTTGCTCTTATAAAAATGTCCAAACATGATGAAATGTTATTTTTCCACCTTTGTTTGACATAATAAAAATGTAAATTAATTTGATTAATTTATTTTAAAACACATATCATATCTGAATTCAATCTTCTCTTCTGTAAACTAAACATACTTAGGTCTTTTAGCTGTACTTCATAGGATTTGACTTCCAGTTTCTTCATCACTTTGGTAATTCAACACTCCAAGTGAGGCCTGACCAAAGCAAAATAGAGTGAGTAATTACCTCCCATGATCTACAGTGTGTTTCTTTTGGTTCTCCTTGATATGTCATTGGCTTTCTTTGCTATGACTTTGTTGTTTGTATCTTATGATTCATGTGGATTGCTTATTTAGTATCCTATGACCGTCACTGAAAGTTGTAATTTATGATTTATGAAGATTGTATTTTATGATTATGATCGTGATTTATCACGTGTTGCTTGTATGTACATTGAGAGCTTATGCGCAAGAGACAAATTCCTCGTGTGTCCAATCACACCTAGCCAATAAATAATTCTATTCTATAAGAAAGTCTTTGGGGAAAGGGATGAATATTACTGTTTGCTGCTTTTGCCCTGATAAGCTAAAGCCTACTCTCTCCTTTGGATGATCCAGAGAAGACTGCTTTGCTGGCAGTTGTTAAAGATGATCCAAGACTGGAAAGTTTGGTTAAGTGATTAAGGCACCAGGCTAGAAACTGGGAGACTGTCCTGCCTTAGGTGTGAAAGCTGGCTGGGAGTCTAGGGGGCCAGTCACTTTTTCTCAGCCTAACTACCTCACATGGTTCTTGCTGTGAGCAAATAGGAGTATTAGATCTGTTTACTGCCTTGAGTCATTTGTAAAATAATAAAGGCAGGAGAGAAATAAATAAGTAAACAAAAGCATTGTTAACATCACTGGTGCAATTCCTTCCCATTGATAGTACCTAATCAGTACCTAATCAAAGTCCACTTGTGTGCAGAAGAAATATGGGATAAGCCTTCCAAAAATGTCTTTGTTCATGAATGCCACTATTCAGTTTTGCACCTGCATAGAGTCACATATTCGCAGTATGCTAATTGGCATTCTCTAGTGCTTGGATGGATGCACACATACAGAGCTAGAAATTGCCTTTCTCTGCTTCTCCATTAGCAAGGGATTGGTTGAAATCTTCACAGAAGAACTGGCTACTGGTGGATAATGGAAAAGGAGTCTCATCTTGTATATCCTTGCCGTTCTTATCTATGAAGGGAATCTGGCAAGAGGAGCTCTTGGGAATGAACCAACCATATTGAAAAGGCAGTTTACAAACCGGTCCTTAGTTCTGGTTTGCTTTTCATCTCTGCCATTAGTATAAAATATTCCAAATAAACCAAGCCTACACCAAATTTGTATTAAGATGATCAGTTTTTCCTTTAGTCTTATTAAGCTACTTAAGCACTGTCTGTTGCAATGGCAACTTTCCATTATTTGCCAGGGGCTCTCTGAGAAGGACAGGGACGCTTATTAATCTGGGACAATAAAATCCCAGACATTTATTTCCGGTGCATAATTTGTTGATCCCTCTGGCAGACATTTTCTACTGCTGTTACTTTGTAACAAAACAAGCGATTGAAATATGCCATTGGATAAATATATTAGCTGTTGGAAGAAAACTTCAGCATAAATTCTTTGCCTTTTTAATCAGAAATGGCTAGCGGTTAGCAATACAAAACAAGTGAATGCAAACGTTTAGGCAATGTTATGCAGTTGATCCGTCAGTCACCAATAGTCACATAGAAATGACCATATTTGGCCACAATTCAAAAGAAACAATAAAAAAAACTAAGAGGGAAAGAAAAAAATCAGAACACATTCTCTGTTCACCTCTACACCCAGATAAGTAGGGATTAACACCACAGAAAACAATACTTAATCAAGGAACTGCCAAGGGGAAAACCACACCCCCACCAAGGCTGGCAGGACAAGCCAGTGTACAAAAACAGACATCAAACCCCACAATCACTAGTACTGATGATGTTACCTTGCCAGGCAATGAAATATAATGAAAGACAAGAAGCAATGGGTGGAAACTAATCAAAGAGAGAATCAACTTATAACTAAGGAGAAATTTCATGACAGTCAGAACAATAAACTAGTGGAATGACTTGTCTTCAGAAGTTGTGAGTGCCCCATCACTGGAGGTTTTTAAAAAAAGACTGGACAGTCATTTGTCCGAACTGGTATAGGGTTTCCTGCTTGAGGTTGGACTAGAAGACGTCCAAGGTCGCTCCCACCTCTGTTATTCAGTCATTCTATTACATCTGCAGACGAGCAACTAAGCCAAGAAATAAAAAGAGGTACAAAAGGTACACTAAAAGTAGGGAGCTCCTGTCAGGAAAATGGAAGTTCAAAGTGAGCTAAGGTCACTAAAAAAAACCACCAGTTTGGTCTAATGGTTTAGACGCCAATCTAAAACCAGGACATTTTGAATCCTAGTCCCATTTTAGGTATGAAAGCCACATTATTATATGCACAAACATTGAAAGATTCAACATTACCCATCACGGAAGAACAGTTGGTAAAATTGCTTGCTGAGATGGCCAAATTGGTTTCTTTTAATTAGAAAAGATCACTATTGACATTCATCAATGATTGGAAACCCTCTTATCAACTTTTTACCTAAAAGGAAAATAAGTTTGTGACTTATAGTTTTGATAATTAGAAATAATAAGTTATAGAAAGACAGGAATTATAACTTGGAGGTTTGATTAGAATTGTGTGTATAAGTACCGAGGGAAAGGTCAGAAGTCACTTCTTTGTTTGTGTCTATATGTGTATATTCATATTTTCTATTCTGTTCTTTTATTTTTTTTAAGAAAATCTACCTCCTTTTTTCTTTGTCTCATTTTCCTTTTCTTTTGTTTTCACATTTACTATATTTTTCTTGGAATGTATTTCTTTATACATATAATCTTTTAATAAAAACTATTTTAAAATAAGAACTATCTATTGTTGACCCAGTCACCGTTATTCACATGCTGGTTACTTCCCAGTTAGATTCTTTGTGGAATGTCTCTGAAGAAAACTCAAATGTAACCAGTCTGTAATATGGTGGCTAATCTTCTCTATGTTGTTTCCCAGTGAGATTACACAACATCTTTTCTGGCAACATCTTCCTCAAGGAATAACTTCCCCTACATGTTGAGAACCAAGAGATTTTTTATTGCACTCTAAGGATTTATTGTGAATATCTTCCCAGAAGGAAGCCTATTTAGACATTTTTAGTAGTAATCTCACCTTTTTAGAAGTTTTTACTGTCCTTCCTCAGCTGGTTTAAGTTAACATATTTTTTATATTTAAGCCTTTCCTTTTAAGAATCTTTGTTTATAAGTCTGCTGGATATTTTATGATGGAGGTTTTATGGCCTGTGTATGATAGATAGACAGATATAAATAGCATTAAGTTGGCCAAGTCCTTAGAAGTTTTTAATTTTAAGAATTAGTACCTCTGAATCTCCTCACTTTCTTGTCTCTTCTTTCTTACTTGTAGACAGGAAATAATCTACTTCCATTAGTTATATATGAGCCATTCTGGGTGCCTTTTTAACTGAAGCACTATTGTCCATTGTTTGACTCAATAAGTAGATTCTTATATGAGGCTATAGCATTCTTACTTACATATAATATTGTCATATATTTTATTGGTTCGAAAGACTTATGTACTCTGATTCAAGAATTCTGTTAAATGGTGTTTTTTTCTGTCATCTAAAATAAAACAGACGGAAAGAACGCTGAGGAAGATAAATGAGAAATACCACCAAGAAAATTTAAAGAGTTTATGAACAAGGATCTCATACAGATTTAATCAGAAAGAAAATAGTACCAAAACAGGAAATCAATAATTTCAAAACGTTTTTTGTACAGTGAATATTTAAGAAGTTCCTGACATATTTCTAGTTTTGAATGATGAGTTCCAATGCCCATTTCTGGTGCAATGAAAGTATTAATCGTATAAACAAGAGGTCATGTATAAATAGCTGTTATGATAGCTATTAATCATAAAATCAAAAGCAATTATATTAAAATCTGTCATTCAAGGAAGGTTTAAAAATAACATTCTAAAAAACACAATGGCTGTATTATATTATCTACAAAGTAATTAATATCCCTCCGACTAACCACATTTGCTGTCTTCTGGATGGTATTAATAGAAACTATAATGAAACTTGTGGTTTACTGATAATTATAAGATTCTTATCAGGAGAGTAAATGAGCAATCATCAAAGGAATTATCAGAATACAAATTACTACCTAAATTAGACACAGCATATACTTTTTGGCATTAACATGGAGCACAAAAATATACTGCAATTCTGAACTCTTTATATGGGGTTTTTTTCTAGAAATCCGGAAGCCATAATGGTCTATTGTTGATACCTTATACAGAAGCAACAAAAACGATCAACTCCTATTGTTACTCTATTTTAGGGAGAAATTTTATGATCTGTTGCCTCATTGCCAACTTCAAAGATTGGCTTTTCCAATTGAAATCTCCAATCAGGCTAAGCCCTCCCCACTTTCCCAGCAGACCTACTTAGGCCCTCTGTTTCTCCACCAGCCCCTAAACATTGACATAATGCAGAGGAGATCAAAAGTTAGTCTAAATTTATTCTTTCTGCACACTGAGAAGGAATTTTTTTAAAAAAATCATAAACAAAAAACAGGAAGAGCAGTACATACTGTCCCTTCCTTCTTCACCCATGCTGGCCTGCTGCCAATAAGACATTCAGTTCTGAGAGAGCACTCTGCGTACAGTTCACCATGCTTCGTTGTTGGACCATGTAGTGGAAAGACTAACTCAACCTTGAATCAGAAGTCGATTTTTTGGGGGCCTTTGGGAAGTAATAGAATGGTCTCAAATATTCAAGTCATGCTGATCTTGTAGGGATCAAACAAAATTCTGGAAGGTAAAAAAGAGACGAGATTAAAAAAAAAAGTTACCTAGGGAACAGTTGGATTAACCTAATTAAAGCATGTTTTCTGTCTCAACCACTTTAAAATGAATAAAGTCTAGCATTTTTCATCATTATTTTATTAATGATCAGATTAGAATGAAAGCGCTCCAAGGGACAGAAATAATAAAATCTAGCATTTCTCCTCATTATTTTATTAATCATCAGCACTATATAATAGGAAGTCTGTATGGCAAGTTAAAGTCTGTGTGGCAAGATATACATATACATATACCCCATGGTTTTATTCCTTTATTTCTTGTGAAGCATTAGCAAATGTGGTAAATATCAACTGTGGCTCAACACAGTTGATATTTACCACATAAGGGATCCCCAACTCTTGGTCTGTGAACCGGTGCCAGTCCGCAGGCTCTCAGGAACTGGTTCGCAGAGGGGGAGGTGAAGATATCAAAAGAACTCATAAGGTCACCTTCAAACAACACAATTACACAAGTCATTAAAACACAGGAGACTAATGGAAAAGGAATCACTACACACATGACCAAGGAGGTCACAGCACAAAACTCAGGGCTCCACATCAAATGAACTCACAAGGTCACCTTCAAACAACCCATTACCCAAGTCATTAAAACACAGAAGACTAATGGAAAAGCAATCACTAAACAAATGACCCAAGACATTACAACACAAAAGCCCATTATACCAACATCAAGTCTAGCAACCAATCAAGAAATAACAACTCAGTCAACCAGCCAAGCACACCAAACTCTCCCACCAGTATTTACAGATAAAAGGCAACTCCAATCACCCTTTGCTCACACTAGCAAGAAGCCAAAAGCACCAGCCTGAATATGGCAAGTGAGACCTTGCCAAAACGTCACCAAGATATATATTTTCGTAAATTTCCACAGGTACAGGTATGTAGGTCTAGGTATGTTCTGGTCCTTTCCCGTGTAGAATAGAGAGTATCTTGGCGACGTTTCGGCAAGGTCTGTCTTGTCATCTTCAGGCTGGTGCTTTTGGATTCTTGCTAACAAGAATATATATTGTTATAACAATATATATTGTTTCTGGTAACCCTTAATAGACTTTGCTACAGGTGCAATTGAGTTTTCATTAACAATTAGTGCCACGTATTTGACTACATAGTTTCACAAAGATGTAACAGTCAAATTGCTCAGACAATGTTAAGAACTATCTCACGTCTCCAAGGGAATATTTTTATGCCCTAAACCTCCTTGATGAAATCTTTAAACATTCCAAGATGTCACTTGCTGTCTGCCTGTCTGTCTGTCTATCTCCAGACACTGTGCAAAATGGTTTGTAGTCTAACATTAACATGGTTCTTAAAATAGAATAGTCTGATAGATGGTTTTGTATGAGAAAGAATCATAGAATCCTAAGTCTGGAAGGAATCTGGGAGTCTTCTAGGCCATCGATGCTAAAGGAATTCTAAAGGAATATCTTTCATCTTACAGACTCAGAATCTTTCATAGCTGTAGCAATGATAAACCATGTTCAATGGGATTTTATTTTTCAGTATAAAATACAATACCTTTCCTCTGTATTAACTCAGGCGAACGTGCAAATGCCACAAAATCTCATGGGGCAGCGGAAATTGTATGGCTTCTTTCCTTTTTGGAAAAACAAGCAGACCTGATTTCCTTATTATTCTTATTACTACTGATTCTCCTTGAACAGTCAGTTCTGTTGTACAGAGCCATTAAATTTTAGAGCAACAACTTCAGAAACACAGAAGGAAGGAGAGAAGAAAACAAAAGTTATGTCCCATGGAAATTATGTAAGTTATGGAAATGTTTTTATTGAGAGTTTTGAAGCCAGTTCTGAACAATCATTTTAGGAGGACTGGGGCTTAACTCCTGCTTTGGGATATAGAGGAAGTAGATTAGAAAATCCTTTGGGTTTCATCCCATTCATGTATCTGAAGTTTCTAATAATACTAAATAAAACTTGACATAACAAAGGAAGATTAATTCTGCCACTTTATCCAATTATGCTGCTTTGGCATATCTTATAAGTCTATTAGTAATGTTCTCAAAGGAGAACTTGCCATTAAATATCCTAATAATTTATAAATCCAAGAAAATAGATTAAAGTTAGAATTATAGTAAATAGAAGCACTTGCCTTGGCAATATGGCCAAAGTCAATTTTCTTTCAGGGTCAACAAGGTATTTCAAACATTTTATGCTTTGATTAAAGACTAGTTTACACTAGAGGTGTTATGTTGATGCTACTAAAACCCACATCAACTATGCTTTAAAGTAACAACATTCCAGGTCATAGCTGCTATTCAGGCATGTAGAGAAAATCTCGAGGATTAGACTTGACAAATGGCTTTCCAAAGTACAGGAAATGTATTACGCCAGTACTTCTACGTGCAAGGCATTAATATTGTTTATTCTGAAAAGAAATATTGTGATAGGTATCTATCTATAACTGTGTTCTAGGAATCATTGTAAAAGAATGAGTCTGCACAGTAGCAGAAAGCAATATCTTGGAAGCTTCCAAATAAAGTAAAGTTATGTATTGATTCAATAGAAAGCACTTAAGGGAAATTTCGCAGCTGTAGAAATAGCTCATCTTTGAAATATGTTGTATAGGAAAATCATAGGATTTTCAGGGCGGGAAATGGACATAGACAGAAATCTTTTTTGGATTCAGTAAGCATATAGTCCATCCTGATGTGGTGTAGGAGCTTGATATAGTTGTATTAAAATCAATGAACTTTTCAAGACTTCAGAAACAGGAAGGGCTACTTGCCATTACAGTTTTACATTTTCACAGAGTTTACAGATTTTATAAGAAAACAAGCCAGGGCAAAATCTCACTTTTCAGTTATCAGTCTGAAATGTACTTGGCTTAAAAGAAGTCTTGTTAGTTTTGCTATTTTATGTCTCATACATGCTCTAATAAAAACAAAGTCAGATAGAAACATATATGATTGGCAAAACCTAGACACTGCATAGTAAATATATACTCATGTAAGCAGGATTGTACAAGTTCTCTATCACAAAATGTTCCAACTCTGAAAATAGCTATTCTAGGGCCAGAACTTCCTAAAACAGGTAAAATCTCCTTCAAATCAAATACATTTATCTAGCAATAGCACTTAGACTTATATATCATGCATACTGCCTTACAGCCCTCTCTAAGTGGTTTACAGAGTCAGTATATTTCCCCCAACACTCTGCGTTCTTGTCTTAATGACCTCAGAAGGATGGAAGGCTGAGTCAACCTTGAGCTGGTGAGGATCGAACTGCTGGCAATCGGCAGAATTAGCCTACAATACTGCATTCTAACCACTGTGCCACCACAGTGGGTCTCATGGGAAAGAGGGCTGAAGTTCAATGGGATGGCTGGCCTTGGAACAGTAAGGCTGAATATACAGCTTTCAACAGCTGCAAATATATTTTTTTTAATTGGAGGATCAAGATAATTTGGTGCCAAATTAAAAACTATACTAAACCTATACCAAAATCATGTCCGTTAGAACAGAACTTGAGGATGTGTGAACTTCAACTGCCAGAATTCCCAAACCAACATGGCTGACTGCAGACTCCTGGGCATCTTCAGGTTGCTATGGTTGGAAAACACTGCTTTAGAACTTTAGAAAAATCCCCTGGTTTGCATTTTTGCATTTTCTACCTCAGTTATTTCACTTATTCTCCTTCTTCACACCTGCACAAATCAGGTCACTCCCTCCCATTCTCCTCCAAAGAAATTCACAGTAAAAAAGGCTTTCTGAAATCTAGAATATGGGCTGATACTGCAATTAGTGTTTTTGTTTGTTTTGTTTCACCTGATGGTACATAGGGAAGTCAGCTCCCTTTCTAGAATGGATCCCTCTCCATCTTCCTAAGATTTTTTATCAATTGCATCTCTCCAAGATAAATATTTCTGGAGCAAAGCATACTTTTAGTTCATTTATTGCTTCCTACTCTTGGCATAATTTCAAGGTATTGAGATTCTTGGGCTATTTCAGAACATAGTTTGAAACCAGGATTTAAAAGACCAATTTACTTTAATGTCTATTTTCCTTCTCCCCACCGTCTCCAAAAATAGCACCCTTTTTAGTGGTTATTTGGGCAGATCTCCATGGAAATCTCTCTTATCAGATTATAAAGGAACCATAACGCTGCTCTCTAACCTAAAATATCTTCCTTCCTGCATTCTTCAGAGTAAAACGTGGGGAAAAAACACTGTGTGGTTGACTTTACTCGGATCTCCTAATATAGCATCAGCATGTGCACAAACATACACACACACACACACATATATACATTGATTGAAAAGAATAAACAATTACATATATCTCTTCAAGCTGTCTCCTCAAAACGTTATCACCATGGTCCAGTTCTCAAAGTAATAAAGCACTGTAGGATAATAACAAGTCACTATTCATCTACTTTCAGAAATATGCTAGTTCCAGTAATTTTCTGCACACTTTCAATATGGCCTAATTGGTTCTTACATACTGATATTTCTCTTAGGTGGAAGTCAATCATCGGCCAAGTGAATGAGAGAAGGCAATCTGACTATACTCCTAGTGAAGACTCCTCGAAATCATAAGTACCAGGCTGGAGAAAGCTGCTTTGTCAGAAATTTCACAAAAGGCACAGGTTTCCCTCTTTCAGACTAGGAGATGAGGTTGCCCAAAGAATGGTGGATATTTTATTAGGGTCACAATAACTAATCTGAATAAGTTAAAGTCTCCACGACCAGATGAATCACATCCTAGCATATTGAAGGAAGTAATGGCAGAGACACTGTCTTTCATCTCTAGACCTGAAAAAGAGATGAAGTTTCAGAAGACTGGAGCAGGGTTAATTTTATTCCTTTTTACAGAAAAGGGGAAGAAGCAGGACCCAGAAAGCAGCCTATGAGCCTGACATTGGTACTAGGCCAGGGCCATGAACAAATTATCAAACAGCATATCTTTCAGCACTTAGCTGAGAATTTACTAATTAGCAGGAGCCAACATGGGTTATTACTGAACAAGTCAAGCCAAATGTTCTTGATATCCTTCTATGACAGAGTTATTACACTAGTTAATTAGGAAAATGCCATGGATATAGTATATCTTGACTTCCACAAATTTTTTGACATGCTCTCATATTAACAAAATAGTCAAATATGGGTTTGACAACTCAACTGTTAGGTGGATTCACAGTTGATTCAAGGATCATACACAAAGGATAGTTATAAACGGCATCAAAACTACTCGAGAAGACATCTGAAGTGGGATGCAAGAGGGCTTTGTCCTGGGTGTGGAGCTGTTCAACGTTTTTATAGATTATATGAATCAGGGAGTCAAGGAAATGCTTAACACATTTGCAGACAATACAAGAGAGAGGTGACTAATATGTGGGATGTGGGGGAAAGTTCAGAGAGACTTTAGCTAGAACAGAGAATGAAAGCAAACAATGAAAATAAACAGGGAGAAATATAAAGCCACACATCTGGGGAAGAAAATCATGTACCAGGTTGAGGGAAATTTGCCTCAAGGGCAGCACAAGAGAGAAGGATTTGAGTATACCAGTGGATCATGATATTCATTTGGCCTAACTGGAAGATTTGTATTGTTTAGAATGGTGGTTCTAAACAATACAAACTTGACAACTTTAAGGTGTGTGGGTTTTAACTCCCAGAATTCCTCAGCCAGCTATTACTCAGGTGTTTGTAAATTCTGGAAGTTACAGTCCATACATCTTAAAAGTTTTTCAGTTTGGGAAATAATGGTTTAAAACAATGTATTTGCAGAGTGAAACTTGAGGGTAGGAGGAATCTCAAAAGCCATTGTAAAACTTTTTCAGAGATAATATTCCTCTTATTTCTCATTCTATACTTTATTGAAAAAATGCATTTGTTTTTAATCCTTGAGATTAAATGTCAACTGAATAATATGTCAAATTTGTAATTGCTTTTTGGTAGGCTCTTCTGAAAGGCGCCAAATATAACTGTAGAAATTCCTTTAAACATTCTGAAAAATAATCATTTCTGCAGTTTTGGCCATGTCTGGTTGTTGTCTGACTTCCCTTAATTTAATATCTTCTCATCTTGATCAATAAGACTCAGTGCAAGATCTTAGCAGTATCTACTCAGAAATCCCATTGCATGAATAAGGCTTACAGTTAGGAACTGGATATATATTTGCAAATAATATTTAAAAATGGAATCTAATTATATCCAAGATTCACTTGACTACTGATGTTAATATTAATATTTTGCAGACTTTGAAAACATGACATTAATTCTAATTCTGTATGTATCTCCAAATAACAACAGTGACCTTTTACGTGAAGAATTAAACTTAGCTAAGGGGCCAAGGAAGTGAAGACTCAGACATGAATTGCCTGCATTCACTGACTTTGAAAAGATATATCATTTAGGGTACAATAGAATGCTAATAATAGAACAAATCCTTAATAGCTAAGTGATTTCCAATTGTTCCCACAAAATACCATGTTTATCAAAGCAAACAACTTGTTTTATAAGTTTCAGAACAGTATAAATATCTTAAGAGATTTTTACCAAGTTGACTGGTGAAAGAAAAATGTCTGCACAATTTTCAGTATAAAATAGACTTTTTGTACAAAGGCTGGGGTGTCTTTTGGTTCTGAGAAAGATTTTGAGAGCCACAATGTAACACTGATGACTTCAACCCTTTACCCCAACTCTTTTCCAAACAAAAGACGTTTAAAAAGCAGCTCCTTTGTAGGCCAACACAGAGATGAATCTCGGTGGATTCCAGGTGGCTTATTCTGATTAAGCAACTGTAACATTGCAATCTCCCTGGATAATTGAACATTAAGCTCACTTCACATATACCACAGCAGTGACATCCATTTCTCTTTATTTCTAGCCACTGCGACATATTACCAACCAAAATGCTTTTCTGTAGAACGTTTGGGAAAATTGCTATTTGTACTGTTGCATCCTATATTGTCTATTTAAATGGGAGACCAATAGAGTTCAAAGAGGCTTATTCCTAGATAATGGGGTAGCCGGATCACAATCTTCACGTGCAGAATTGAATGAGACAAGCAGAAATGATTACTTTTTCAACTTTGTGGCAGCTGCTTAAGAAAGACCAAAGAGAAAGAAAGAAATCCTTCACTTCGTTTCTCCCCATCCCCAACCATTGGCTCTGTAACATAAAAGTAAACTTCCATCAAAATATGCCCCACACCCAGATATTTAATTTGAACATCATGATGTATGTGCATACACGTCCAACATTTTAAGACAGACTGCCTCACCAATTTCTTTACTGTGCTCCTAGTCAATGTTTAAAAATACAAAATGCACTCTTGTCTTTGTTGCAAAAGAATAAGTAGCCCTGAACCAACAATAGGAGCATTTAGCTGAGATATCTAGCTTATCAAATTGTCTCTGAACTAGCGATAGAAAAGAAAGTAAATCCAGTCCTCCAATAATAAAATGGAAATCAAGTGAACATACCCAGAAGAGACCACCAAGGAAATGGAAGAGAACAAAGAGAAAGAGAGAGATTAATGATATGCTCTGTGGTTATGAAAAATGCCTACTCTGTTTCCTGATGTAAGAAAATAAAACAACTTTATGCTAGGATTATAGTCATGCCTTATTTCTTAAAATGAAAAATTGATTACTGTAATTGTGCAGTTCTGAGAGTAATCATTCCACTAAACCTTGGTTAACTGAAAACTCAAATGAAATCTTGACTCTGTAAATGGTGGGAAATTATATGAGCCATAAGTTTGGGTATATAACATTAAACCATGGTTTAACATATCTTAAGCAGTTGATAATATTTACATTCTTAACTAAAACCAAGTAACTTTAGAACTGCAAAACCTAGTCAGAACTTTTTAAAAATAATCTCTACTTCTAAATAAGACACACAGCACTAGTGCCAGCTTCTTCGATAGTCTCTCAAATTTGGAAAGCAACTTTATATTATTGATTTCATTTTTTTAATCAATGTACTAAAACCATCCATATTATATCTGTATAAAGTTACCTTATATACAAAATTTATTTCTGGTTCATATTCTGTAATTTGTTTGATCTGTGGAAGAACTGAGCAGAGTATCATGCTTTT
This sequence comes from Pareas carinatus, assembly GCA_032468095.1. Taxonomy (NCBI): domain Eukaryota; kingdom Metazoa; phylum Chordata; class Lepidosauria; order Squamata; family Pareidae; genus Pareas; species Pareas carinatus. Next base: position 118,263 of record JANHFO010006459.1, on the reverse strand, counting down.
ATTCTACAGTACTTAAACACTGCAACTGATAAGTTTTTTTTTAAAAAAAAGGGTAGGAGAACAAGTAATTCATCCGTGTAAAATGCTCTCAAACATTCCCAGCTTTAAAGCTAAATATTGACATTCTGTGGCTCAGGGATCACTGCCTTTTTATAATGCAGTGCTTGCTTTTGAATATTTAAGCGTCATCATAGAAAGGAAATATTTTAGTACCCATAAACAGCTGACAACGGGCTGAGAACATATTTATGCCCTTAAAAATTGTCAGTGATAATTTCAGTTTTGCTTTGAAACAGAACGTCAGGAAATGAATTTAAACATGTTCATTATTTGGCTTTTCCCCAGCAGGATTAGAAACATGAGCTATACTGTGAAAACTACATTAGCTTGTAAAATGTATGGAGATTTTTCTCTTTTTTTGAACAAAGGCAGTGACTGGTGGATTTAAAAAAATCCAGAAAGAAATCTCTCCAGCATCCCAAAATTAAAAACAATGGTTTGGAAACCAATCCCACTGTGAGCTACATTCATATCAGACTAGTTAGTATTGTAGTCTAGGAACAGAAGCAGATTCCACGAAGCAAGGTTTGATATCCTGTTTCGTACTGCAAGATTTGAAAGATGTAGTTTTCTACAGTGCAAGCTATGAAAAACTGGCAAAGGCACTTGCATCAGTTTGGTGTAATGTAACATGTTGCAGTCTACATCCTTGTAGATTTAGGGATTCAAAGGCATGTAAATGCAAGTAGATAAATAGGGACCACTTTGGTGGGAAGGTAACAGTGTTCCGTGTGATTTTGGCATATAATCATATCAGCCATATGACCACAGAAGCATCTTCAGACAGTGCTAGATCTCTTGATTATGAAGCAGAGATAAGCACTGCCCTCTAGAGTTGGACAAGACTGGACAAGGGAAACATTTACCTTTACTGTTTTACCAGTCAACAAGATATCTTGGTCAAATGTTCTTTTGCAAAATACTGCTAATGATTGCTACGTTCCAGATGTACTGAAATAGTGCTATGAATCCCTTAAGTCAATTGAAAGCATCGTTAGCAGCAATATAATCAGTGCTTTTTTTGTCATAGAATGAACGCACTGGAACGCAGTTCTGACATCTTTTTTCTTACAAAAAAGCACTGAATAAAATGAAGAATGGCTAGAAGTTGGAAGAACTAACAAATTATGAAAGATTTTGAGGGAGATCTCAGACAAGATCAAAACTGAAATAAGATTTCAGTCAATATTTGGTGGTGGTACTAGTGGGGAAACAGATGACCCTGTTACTAGAACCCAATTATCTTCTCAGACACTGTAGGTAATATATATATTTCATCTTGATAAACAGGGAAAATATAAGCCTATTAAATTCAACATGAATTTAATTGGGATGGACTAAATGGAAGAAGGCTGCATCTCAATTTTCTTATCCACCGCAATATCAGCTCTTTTACTTTAAGTTGTATTTTGGGGTGGAATAAAATTTAAATAACTGATTTTTTATTCTTCTCAGAAAATCCTTGTCTGGGATCTTGAAGTTGGATAAATTAAAATAAATGTCCTTTTCCATTAAGAAAATGTTTACTTCTTGGTCCTGCATTATGATAGCTTGTAAATAATCTTTATTTGGTCATCTATACGCTCTGCCCTTATTTTTGGTATGGGAAGCGATAAAGTCTGCTCCTTCAGCTGTTCATCCTGAGTTCTGGGAAAATATTTTTGAGACCTGCCACATTTGAAATTTGTGGGAGCCTGCTCATTAAATTGGTGCCATTGAATGAAAGACATTCAGAATATTTTTTTTTACCATTCCAGTGGGATTTTGTGCTATCTTCAAAATGCATTCCTATTTGTTGCTGTTTAGTAAACTATTTTTTTAAAAGAGTCAAGTGGGGTGAGGAATCTGGTGGGTACAAAGGAATACAACTGTCAGCATATTGGGGCTTCAGATCTACTCATGGCCTAGTGTGCGCCACACTAATTGAGTCACAGAATTCAGAACACTAATAGACGGTGCTGACTTTTACGAATCAGACTCTCTGCAGGCTATCTCTAGAGTTCCTTTGATCCTGTCTCATCCTGGCTTCTTAGGACTGCTTTAAGTGAGGAAAAAATTCACACAAGAACCAATGAAATTAAGAGCTCTTGTGAAATTTTAGAAACACCTATTGAAAAGAAAAATGGGGACCATGTTTGTGAAATATGAGTCTGAGGATAATGGATTTTCAGTGTTGGGTTGCTGCACTTACCTAAAGAGCTACAAAACTTGTATCAGCTCTGATGTAGCATATCAGCTATTGATTAAAAGGTTGTTTCTGTTCGATTGCTCTTGAAAGAGCTATGAAAAGTCTCCCACAGACCTTCTGCTATGACTAATGCTTCAAACTAAAACTGGAAAATGCAGTTATTTGGCATAGTTGATATATACATGGTACAATTTCAGGGCAGATGATACAGTTTCAGCATATGCTACTGATCAGGTGTTTAGTTGGATTATTTATTCATTCATTTGATTTATTTCCTACGTTTCTTCCAAGGAGCTCATGTGAAATAGATCAGACTGAAAGACTGTAAGCTGCCCAAGGTCATCCTAGGATAAATATAATAACCTTCCTTAGACCAGTGTTACCTGCAGAATGCCTTTCTCTGCATGATCTCCACCAGGCATTAATATTAATTAGGGGAATTCTTTGTGTTTTTTGTCTTCAGAAGAGACTTTCTCATCTAGTAGCCTAATACCAATCATTGCCCCTCTGTTGTGGAACCAGTTCTTAGAGATATCAGAGGTGACCTTCATTAGAGATCTTCAAGAGTTATTAGATTGTTTTTTCAACCTATTTTTTAAAATATTTAGTAGTGAGGGGTCCTTGGTGCTCTCTGAGCTTGCTTGTTTTCTTGCAGGTGTTTCATTATCCAGACTTGGTTACATCATCAGCTTGGGTAATGAAATATTTTCAAGCAAACAAGCAAGCTCAGAAAGCGCCAAGGACTCCGCAGTTTTAAATCTGTTTTAAAAATATATTTAATTGTTTATGTTAGCCCCCTAGGCCTAGAACCAATGTTAGGAACAAGCAGATGATGCACGTAGTGAAAAACGCTGTGGGATAGGAAGTAGTGATGGAAACCATTATCATACAGGCACAGAATACAGTAGATATAAAAGTCTTTATAAACAGAAAGTTAAACACCGTCCAGTCTTCTAAGTCAACAGTCCAGTTATCATACAGTCAAGCTGTCCTTTTTCTAACCAAGTTAGCATGTAGTCTTCACCAGCAATTTTATCAACAAAGTTGACCAGCAATCTTCAACAGCAACACACAGGATCAAATACAGAAGCAAAGCAGAGTCGTAGAATATTGAAGGTGAGTAAAGTGCTTCTCAAGTTTGCTTTTATAATAAGCATCCTGGTTCTAAGCAATTAGCATGACTCAGATAGTCAGCCATTTTGTAAACCAACCAGTTAGGTGCTTAAAGGGACCATAACCCATATAACCCTAACAGTTTACATTTAGGATGGATGGATGGATGGATGAGTGGATGGATGGATGGGGGTGGGCTTCCAACTTCCTGTTCACTTCCCTATTGAGTTTCCATGTGGAATCTGGTAGGGATCATTGGAAATCTTTCTTCTTTCCTTCTTTCCTCCCTTCCTAAATTAAAAACTGCAGTGATTCACGTAACTGTGGCAGGAAAGGTTGTAAAACAGGGTGTGACTCACTTAAAAACTGTATCAGAAATTTTGGACTCAATGGTGGTCCTACGTTGAGGACTAGCTGTACCTAAAAAGCACCATCTATGAACAGAAGAAGAAGCAGAGCCTCATTCTTCAGGGCCTAGCCTCTTTACTCTCAACTTCAACATTGTCTTTCTTATTCTCACTTCATAATAAGCCATCGGTTCAGCTTATTTCCAGTCTCCAGAACTGTCGTCTCATCTTAAATAATAAAGGCAATAAAGCTGGTTGTTGAATCCTAGTACATTGCTCCCTTGTATCAATCTTATTATATATTTTTAAGGACATCATTTTTCTAATCATCTTGGAAGGGATCGATCGTTGAACTTCTCTGAGAAGTTAGCGAGATGCTATTTATGCATATTCAGAGAAAGCATATGACAATCATTCTAGGGATCATTTTATAATTATGGAGCATCCTTGCCTAGGTGCATTTTTTAATACAATGGGAAAGCTGTTAATCTGAATACTTATTTCAATTACTGATTTTAATGAAAAGCTTAATGCACTACCCTGATACAGAATCACGTCCAGTGTTTTACAACAAATTGCAATATTTTGAAATATAAGTACCAAACTAATTAAATAAATGGTCAGATGTACTACAAAAATAAGGCAAAGAAAAATAGTCATTCCACTATAGACACAATATGTCCAGCAATTAAAATTCTACTGGGAATCATAATGCAACATTTTCATTCAACCAGGACAAACATATATATGTTGGACAATATTGGAACAACTCTCTTAGAAGAACAATCTGTATTATTATCCTCAGTAAGCAAATGGCTTTACCCACTCAATTTCAATGAGATAAAACCCTGCAGTGAGTTTTTCCTCTTGCTTCAATACGACTTTTTAAAGCTTTACATTTTTATTTCCACAAAATTAAACCCAGTGTAGCGTGGAAGTCCCCACAACACATTCAGAGAACAAATTAGATTTTAAAAATACAAGGAGCAGAAATGTGGAATAGAAACATACAGTTAGAAAAAAAAATAACATGTTCGTTTATGTGTGACATTTTCCTCTTGCTATTTAAGATGTTCTGCATAGTGCTGCATCATCATAACAGGATAAAACCAGTTAGGAATGTTTAATTAGTCCAGGGTCACTTTTGATGGACCAGTGGTTAAAGCTCCAGGCTAGAAAATCCGTAGACTGTGAGTTCTAGTCCTGCCTTAGCCATGAAAGCCAGCAGGGTGACTCTCGGCCAGTCATTCTCTCCCTCACCCAAACCCACCTCACAGGGTTGTTGTTGTGGGGAAAATGAAAAGTATTAGGCATGTTTGTCACCTTGAGTTATTTATAAAAATAACAGGGATAAAAATAATCAGAAAACTGAAACAAATCCTAGGGATGATTAATATTAATATTAATGACTTTCATGAGGCTTCCAAGACAAATATCTGGGACTGAGTACCGTATCACCTCACATCACCTCAGGAGCAATGCTTTTCAATAAGTACTTAACTGAACTCTCAAGGGCAGTTTCACATATGTCTGTTAAAATTTCTCTGAGCTCAGTGAATATAAATTGATGTGGGGGGTAAGGAGTGGAATGATTTACATATTCCCTTTAAAATATTTACAATCTAAAAGCTACTGTATTCTCTACTCAAAACTACAAAGGAATACATCATTACAAGGAAGGAAAGATTTATATTTGCAACAGTAGCATTGTAATAATATTACATCAGATAGACCCCATGGCAAGGCATTTCTATTCATTCTGCACGCCTCTATTTGATATTTTACAGAAACTAGTTCTAATATTACTGAGTTAAAAGATTAATATTTATCTGCACCAGATGGCAAATAATGGATAATGTTAGCATCTTCCAGTTACAGTACATTACTTCCTTGCAAGTCTTTAATATTAGGGGATATAAAATGAATGGTTTCATTTATCATATTATGATCACATCAATTGAACATGGAGTGGGTATTTTTTTTTTAAAAAAAGACTTATGTTGCATGTCAGAGAAGCAGTAAATATTTTATAGAGTCGCCTGTAATCAGGGATTTAGAATTTATACTCTATGTACTCAGACTATCCCTTGGTCTATCAATTCACCCTCGGTCTAGAGAAGAATATATTCAGGCAAATATTTACTGATCTTCACCAAGAAACACTACAAAACAAAGCTCAAAACTCATGCCTTTGCTCTATAAAAAGCACACTCTTTGATAGATGATTCACTAAAATAATAAATAAGGGAACAGAAACTGATAAAATATTGGAGAGGTCAACGGAGGGCAGTTTACAAGAACTGTTTTATTTTAAGATCACCTTAACAGCCTGCAAACAACAAACACTTCCTCGAAAGGGAAATGCAAAGGTTTAGGGTTCCCACAGAAAACATTCTGTCCTTAGCATTCACTGATCTCTTATTAGCATGTCAAAGAGCCTTTGGATATTGGTTTCAAAGCTTCTGGAGTGTAGATTAAATAGTGGCTAGTACTTCAGAAACTCTGTTCTTTCATTATTTGATGCCTAATGCCCTAATGTAAATTATTGGGGAATAGTTTTTTTTTACATAGGCATGGTGTAGGAATGCAGTTTCTTGTATTTTTATGCAACAACTATGGTAGCATTCAGCCAGTAGATGGCAGTGTTTACAGATTTGGATAGTATATATTCTTAGGTTCTTTTGTTCTAACTAGAGTTTCCTGTTTCCTGTTACAGTTAAAATAGTTAAGCAGGAAAGCACATGATGACTGTACACTCTGTTTGATCTGTAGTGCTATATATAAACAGAATTTCTAACACACAGTACTGTTGGATCTGAGGGGCTTGGGTCCAATCGCGCAAGGAAGAAGCGGGAGAAGCCTCAGTGAACTCAAACAGCATTTATTGCA
>JANHFO010006459.1:81625-92656 GCA_032468095.1 Pareas carinatus | reverse complement strand
AAGGGGTTTACACACACACACACATACACACACACACACACACACACACACACACACACACACACACACACACACTCCAGGTCTGGGTCTGAGGTAATAACAATATTTACAGAAAGCTGTTGCGTGAGAATTTGAATAACATGGCTTATGTCCAAACTTCTGAAAAGCTTCCAATTTTAAACCTTTTTTTCCCAGTTTTTGCATATCAGGAATGATCCTAATTCTCTAGACATGGCACAAACTTTTATTTCAGAATTGGAAGATCTTTCTGGTGTCTTGAGCACTGCAGTCTGATTTATACATTTTGTACCTGAGTGATTGACAGCTGAAGTATCTATGAATGGCTATATAAACCCTTTTAGGTCTCCTTATCGTAACCAGCAACCGATCTATTCTGCGATGTTTTTCAGGTGCAGTCTGTAGCACATCTTCCCTTTATTTTCTGTTTGACATGTGGGATGCCCCTATTCACATTTTAATTTAGATGGGCAAACAATTCATCACAGAACATGACGTGATCCTTTTCCAGGTACAGAAGCCAACTGAACAGAGAGATAAACATTTATTTTGTTCCTCAGACAAGGGTCAAAAGAGGCATTGCTCTAAATGCTGTAAAGTGGCCTCTCTGAAAAAGGGGTGGGTTTTTCCCCCCTTCATTTTGTTTCTCTGAAATGGAATCACGAGATCATTGGACAGGAAAGATTGAAACCTCCCTAAAATTAATCAAATCATTCAGCAAAGCACAGGAATCAGGTACTACAATTGGAGGGGGGAGGCTGGAGGAATGAGCGAAGGTATGAGATCCCACCTTCATTGCTACCCTTATTTGGGGGAGTGGGTAGGAGGGGAGAGGAAGAAAAAAAATGTCCCTGCTTAAAAACTATTTGATAATCCTTGATTTACAATAGTTCATTTTGTGACCATTTGAAGTTATAACTGTTAAGTTTAGTGGTGAGGCAGTAGTGAGGCTCGTGGTGAAGCAGAACTCATTTATTAACAGGTGAAGGTAACTGCAAGCACACTAAAAACAGAAGCAGCTGACAGGAGCTGCGGGTTCTTATTTATATAGCTAACAGCTGTAACCAATCAGACAGCAGGAGATTGTCGGACTTGGGTTTCCAGCGTCTGTAAGTTCCCTGGGCAGAATGGCAACATTAGGTAACAAATTTCTGTGGATTGTGCTTTGTTCAACAGTTTGTGGATTGGCAGTTTGGCACCCATTCATCCCAGTACACAACAACAACAGCACTAAAAATAGTGACTTATTAAAAAATCTCCAAGACCCTTGCTGGATTTATTTAGAAAAAAAAAAGATCGGGGTATGTGAGTAAAATGGAAAGTGAAAGCCTAACCTGACCTTGAACTGTAGCTGACTGTGCATTCTAGCGAGAGGAGAATAAACAGTGAGAGATACAAAGATGGGGAGCTCCAGAACTGATTACTAACCAAACCACAAAGAGAAGAAGTTAAAAATAAAAAATAAAAATGATTAACGAAATGTTATTGACACTGATGGATGAATTTACAGCTGAAATCAACAAATTATTACAAAAGATAGATGGAACTTTACAGAAAACCCAAAGAAAAGAATTTAAGTAGAGAAAAGACAGATGACTGTAAATTTGATAACAACTACATTGATAAATTGAGAGTAATAGAACTGAGAATAATAGGAAAAAAGCAGCAGGGTTTCTGGAGAGATGGCTATATGGAAAGATGGAAAATTAAATCTTAAATCAAAAATTAAAAGAAGGTTTAAAGAATCTTCAAAAAAAAAGTATCAATCACCTCACGAACACTATAGGAAACAAGTAGAAAAAACAGATAAAAATATTGTAAAATGAAGAACTGAATATGGAATTTAAAGTTCTGTTCTATTGAATGATTAAGTATAAAAATTAAAATGTTATATTGAATAGAATTGTATTTAAAAATGTTTGATATTGAGCAGTGACTTTAAATACATATTAGATAAAAGAAGATAATTAATGTCTAAGTAACTTTTTCTATTCTTTAATTTTTTTGATATTGAACGTGTTTAATTTGAATGTTTTAAATAAATGGAATATAAGTTTATAAAACTTTTTTCTCTCTCTTTTTCTTGTTAAATTTAAGACACCAATTTAAGTGAACATTGATATACCGTATTTTTCGCTCCATAAGATGCACCTGGCCATAAGACACGGGTCTCCCAAGAAGGACGAGCAGGTGGCAACAGTGTCCTGCTCGGGAAGAAACAAAAGAAAGTGCACTGATTTTTAGCTGTTCAATGCTGGGGTGGTGGACTCAGAAATAAAACATGTCCAATGGCTGTGGTTTAGAGACCACTGTTGAATGCCTTGACTGTTGCAATTACTAAATCACTAGTTTATATATTAAACAAAATGAATTCTTATCTTTCAAGGGTCTACGATCACTTGCTATCATTTTGGGGAATGTGTGCATTTTTTGATCCACATAATTCAACTCAAACATTTTGACACACTTAAGGATAATTTTTTGCTTCAGGGTGAAAGAGAAGATCAAACTTTCTTTTAATCCCACTGGACACTGTATGTAAAGGATTCCATTCCATTGAAAGGAATATAAAAATCAGCCAACATTGTTCCTGTATCTCTGCATTACAGGAGAAAAAAAACCCCAATGCTCTTGAGTAAATTGCTGCTACAATCCTCCATTACTGCAAGAATCCATATGCTACCCCTGATAAGCTTTCAAAGAGTCCCAGATTTGCCAAAAACACTATCCAGAGTACATGCCTTTACAAAAAATGGGGTTCAGCTACTAGATGAAAAGAAAATGGATGTATATACGATGCTTCTACAAAGTATTTTGCATTGTGTGATTTCACTGAAAAGGCATGCTTGTTTTTTTCCCTCATTAACTCCAGAAATTCTGATTGATCTTCAATCACATAAATCTGAAAATTAAAGCAGTGCTACGGTTTGTTTACAGCAAAGTGATAAATGTTAGAATTAAAATTCTTTATTGGCTAAGTGTGATTGGACACACAAGAAATTTGTCTCCGGTGCGTATGCTCTCACTCTACATATAAGCTACAAGTGATAAGTTATGGTCATAATCATAAAACACATTCATCAGGTCATCGTGTTGTGAACACATTCATATACTTTCTGTTAGACTTTCTACTTGCTATCAATCACAGATTAGAGTTCTCCCATCCATAATTCATATACACTATCAATTCACAGCTTTTATATGGTACCTGTTCATTATTTGCTCATCTTGTTCAGATTCTGAGAATTCACTCCACGAAAATATTTATCTTAACCTGATGTAAGTATAATTAATAAACACAAATCACTGGAAAGTAGGGCAAATAACTGCTTTCCATTTGTCAAACTGCTCCCAAAATTAAATAATAAGAGTTTTACAGGTTCTCTTTTTCATCTTTTTCTTTATTAATTTTTTGGCAGCATTGATAGGAAGGCCATCTGTAGCCATCCTGTCTTTCAGTACAAGGGAATCTGAAGATGATTAGTGGGAAAGAGAAGAATGTCACTGAGAACTGGAATGTGCTGGTGGAAGCAGGGGGAAAAAGACGGTGGCATGAAGATGAGGGTAAGTAGAGGTGGAGGCATTTTGCATTGAAAGAAGGTGGAAGATGGAAGGTGAAGTAAAGCTTGACACCTCAAGCAAGTGGGGAGATAACTCCAGTGATGTATGGTATGCGTCTGAAACACTGGATAATGATGAGGTTAGAGACTGTACAAAAATCCCCCAAAATAGCTGGATCCAAGAATGGTTCTTAAGGAGAAAGCATACCACCATTTCTTTTACCATTGCAGATATTATTTCCTCCTGCATTGAGATGTATTTTCCAAATCTAGATTCCTTTGCCCCATGTAGAAGCCAGGAGGGACAGGAATGTAGTCCATATCATAAATGGTCAAAGATATACCAGAAAGTATTCTGTTGACTTACTTGGATCTTACAGACCAGCACACACCCCAGATAATATGGCAAGTCACAACTCTAGTCACAACATCAGACTTTTTCTGAGGAATCAAGAGAAGGGTGAATCCAAGTGACTAGAAGTGATGTGTAAATTGAGCATAGGCAACCAGGAAGGAGATTTATCTATTATTTGATCCTTATAAGAAAATTGACCACCCTAAAAAAGATTTCTGGCTGACTGACTGCCAACACAATGAGGGAAGGTAAGAAATGACTGTTTTTCTTATCACCACAACAAAGACTCAAACTTCAACCTCTACACTTAGTCATATTTGTGTCTTTTTTTAAAAAAATCGATTGATTTGTTAGTTTTCTGTAGAGTAAAATCAATTCACATGTTAGTTACGAGAAGTTGAGAGGAAGATATGATGGGATTTCCAGATTTATGTTTTATCTTGTCCTTTTTAAAAAAAAAATTCAACATAAAAAACACAGACATACAATAAACACACAGTATAATAAAAACACTCATAATTCAAAAAATTGATAAATGAACAGTTACTTGGAAATACATCTCAAAACTAATTTCTATCCAAAATATCTATCACATAAACTAACACTTTCTTACACCTACTCCTTCCATCTCTTATCTAACCATTCATAAAAATAATTCCATGTCTTGAATTGCACTGTATCTTCCTTATGTAAGGCTAATCATTTCTGAACAATCTAAAATTTTCTAATTATTTCTTCATCCTTAATCATCTCATCATTCTTCCAATTTTGTGCAAACACAATTCTAACTGAGTACATGTACAATTAAATACCATAATTGCTTATCCAGATCTTCCGGTACAATATATAATAAAAATATTTCAGGTTTAAACTTATTTGCATTTTTGTCATTTCTTGTACTCATCTATGTATTCATTTCCAATATCTATCAGCATATTTACACTTTCACAACATATGATAATATGCATCTTGTTCTTTTTTGCACTTCCAACATTTATCAGACACTTCAGACATTTTAGACAGTTTCAATGGAGTCATATGCCATCTATAGAACATCTTATATAGATATAGGACAATTGTTTTTAATTTGTGTAATGTCCAATTCTTCCTTCAGAATCAATGTAATATTAGCTTCCAACCATGTTTTCGGAATTTGATGCCCTGTCAAGAAGTCATTGTATAGGTCTTTCAATGGTTAATTACAATTTCTTGTACTGATTTATAAACCTCTGCTAATAGCCCATCAGGATCCGCTGTTTTTTCATTCTTTTGAGTTTTTATTGCTTCCATTATTTCCATCATAGTTATTTCTTGGTTTAACATTTTTCTACAGTCCTCTGAAATTTGTGGTAATTGACAGGTATCAAAATATTGTTTTATTTTAGCCATATCAATGTTTTCTTGGTCATATAATTTTGTATAGTAATCTTTCACTATTTCCTTGTGTTGTTCTTTTATATATTTCATATCTCCATTTTCATTAGAAAGTTTGAATATTGTTCTATTTTCTCTTTGTTTATTAAGTCTATATGATAACCATCATCCTGATTTGTTTGCATTTTCAAAGTATTTTTGTTTGGCAGATTTTATTTGTATTGCCAGTTTTTCTGCCTCCATCATATTTAGTTTATGTTTCTTCATCTCCATTTCTCTTTTTAAAACAAATTTATGTGGCTCCTCTTGCAGCTGTTGTTCAAGTACTCTAATTTCCTCCCTTATACTTTTGTTGTTTTTCTCTATTCTTCTTAACCATGTATCTTGTAATTAATCCTCTAAACATTACTCTCGCTACATCCCAAGTGTTTTGCAGAGATATATACTCCTTTTTATTCTCCTTAAAATAATAGTCCATTTCTTTTTTAGCAGAGTCTATAAAATTCTTTTCTTGTGGAAGAGTTCTATCCAATCTCCATCTAAATTCTCTTTTTCTTCCCTTTCATATGGCTTTAATGGTCTGCCCATTTATTTGACTCAATCTCTGCCTCCTGCCACATAGTCTTCAGCTCTAATGTCATCCAGATCATGTCAATTCTTGACCACAATTTGTGTCTATTAGAAAAAAATGTATATTGCTTTTTATCCATATATAAATCTCTCCAGACATCAATCAATCACAATTCTTCAGTCATGCTTAAAAAGCCTTTGGTAAACTTCTTCTCCCCTTTTTTTCTCTTTGTCATTGTTTTATAGTCCATTTTAAAATCAACCACTGCATTAAAATCTCCTACTAGACATAATTTTCATATTGCAGCTCCATCAGCTTGTCATACAATTCTTGATAGAAAGTTTATTGGTTAACATTTGTTTAACATATATTATAGTCAATAAAGTCTTTAAACCTTGAAAAAGTCCAATCATTAAAATTCGTCCATCTTCATCTTTGTAGACTAGTTTTGATTTTATTTTATTTTTAATATAAACCGCAACCCCTCTTTTTTTCTTAACTGTTGAAACATAGTATAATTGTCCCAATTTTGAAAATTCTAATAATTTGTGATGTTGTTCATTTATATGTGTTTCCTGTAGACTGATTACATCCAAGTTTAGTCTCAATATTTTTTTAAGTTATATTCTTTTTTCTTTTGCGAATTTAGTCCATTTATATTTATTAAATAATTACACTCTGTTCTGTCATATTTACTTATTTCTCTGTCTTAATTGTCTAGGTTCTCGTGCTTCTTAACTTAGGGTCAGGGGTTGAAATATGTCAGTTGGTTCCATAGTTAGGTTCCCTTGTTGTGTCTCTATTTGTGCTTTGATTCTGTGGTATTTCTACCATCTTTTCCATTGATTGAGATGATATTTGTTGGTCAAAGAAGTCTCTATGGCGTTGTAAAAACTCTTCTGTTTTCATGACTGAGTTTAAATAGTATCTGGTCTCATTCCAGTAGAAGAGAACTCCCTCTGGGATGAGCCATCTAAATCTGATGTCTTTTTTCATCAGTTTGGTTGTCAGAAATTGGTATAATCTTCTGGTATCTCTAATTCTTTTTGGCATCTGCTTCAACACCACAATTTTCTTGTCACCAGCTGGTATTTCTATATTTCTTGCTTTATTCAATACTTCCCAACTGGTAGTTTTTTTTACAAATCTGACATGTGTCTCTCTAGGAAGATTATTTTCTCTTGCAAATGCAGTGCTCATTCTATATACTTCATCGATTTCTCTATACATTTCTTCATCCAATTTAGCCAAAATGGTTGCCGTTTTTCTTTTTAATTCATCACCATTCTCTTTTTCCTCAGGGACATTCTGCAGCCTAATGTAGTAATTTGCCTTTTCCAATTCTAAAGAGGCCCAATCAGCAGCCATCACCTGCTTCTCATTTTATAATTTTTCCAACTTTTTATCATGATCAATAATCTTTTCTTTTACTTTTCCAATGTTTTTGTTTTTAACAATCCAGTCCTTATGTTAATCTAGTTTCTTATTTAATTTTTCAAATTCCAATTTTTGCTCTTCAAATTTTTTTGTATTGCTTGTAACTTTTACTCATTTTGTGGCAATTGTTAATTTTATTTCTTTTTCTCAGATTCCAAAATATTTATTCTCACCAGTCAAAACAACAGATGGCCTCAAGGTCACTGTTTCTATTTTCATCACTAGATATCACAATAAGTTTTCCTCTCTTTTTTTGCAGAATAACCAAAGCTGACAATAGTCCAAGTAGAAAATACCAATGGGCTTTTTATTCTTTCCCCAAGTTTGGGATGTGAAAAAATCTTTATAAAGTTCTTTTAAAACAATCCAATTCCTGCTCTAGACTTTTCAAAGTATGCTGCAATGTTTCAATTCTATTTTAAGTCCTTTCACTTTCAGTCACCATCTTTCCACTTTCTCTGAGCAAAAGTTTCACTTTCACTCTTCCTCTTAACCAGGTAAATAGTCTTTTGGAAAGTAGAAATTTTAGAAGCTCATCAAGTAACTGCCTTTCTGATACAATTCCATTTCTTCAGCTTGAAAAAACTCAAGCCTCTGCTAGCTCCTTGATCTGGCGCAGCTTGTGCTGAGGCTGCATTCACAAGAACACAGCTGTTTTTGACAGGTCTTCAGTGGGTTTTCTTCTTGATCTCAAGGTGGTCACCTGGGGTTTCCCTGAGATCCCTGAACGCCCCCCTCTCCTGTGCTTCCTCTCCAGGGAAGCTTAGGACCTCAAAGGGTCCCAAACTGTTAAATTCTAAACAGTTCGATCTGGAGCTCCAGATCTCTTGTCCTGCCATTACGCTGTTACCAGGCTGTCTTATCTTGTTCTACCAATGCTCTGGGTATCGCTTTTACTATTTCATCTCTCAAAGTTCTTCAATAAACCATGAAAACAATGTAGACTGAACAAAAGAGACAGGCTGCTTGGGAGCAATCAGACTCAATTGCCTCATTGTTAGTAGAGAACCAGGGATCTGTCAGGAATCCTTTCAAGCTGCTAGGGAACTCTTCAGTGCCCACTGTACCATTTTAAGTGTGCCATTCGTTCTTGTGAGTTCTGGGTGCAGATATATTAATCAGGTTCAGGAAGTGACTGATTATGACAAAGGCCTAAGAGAAATACTATCCATATCCAGGTCACTCAAACAACTGCTTCAAAACAATTGAGCATAGTGCTCATACTATATAGAAAGTCCTCGACTTACCACCACAATTGAGCCCAGAATTTATGTGGGAAGTGAGAAATTTGTTAAGTGAGTTTTGCCTCATTTTACGACTTTTCTTGCCTCATTTGTTAAGTAAATCACTGCAGTTGTTAAATGAGCAACACGGTTGTTAAGTGGTTTTCCCCATTGACTTTGCCTGTCAGAAGTTTGCAAAAGATGGCCATATGACCCCGGGACACTGGAACCGTCATAAAGAGGAACCAGTTGTCAAGCTTCCAAACTTAAATCATGTGACCATGAGGATGCTGCAATAGTCATAAGTGTGAAAAATGATCATAAGTCACTTTTTTCAGTGCTGCTGTAACTTTGAACTGTCACTTACAAATGAACTGTTGTAAGTTGAGGACTAGCTGTATATAATTATATCAGAACTACAGAACTACAGGTAATGCAAAGAGACCTCAAAGAGACCTTCTCTAAAATGAAAATAGTCCTCTGCTGAGCAACCCCTGATCTGGGGGTGCTTTGCCTAGACTCTGGCTGAGGCTCACTGGATGAAGGGTGGCGGGTGGTAGATTTTCCTCGCAGGTTGAGAAAATGGGGAGGGGGGCATTCTTGTCAAATGGGCCCTAATGAAAAGTGTCAATTTATGTAAGACTGGAAAGCTCAAGAATCTATATTTCTAGCAGGATAATGTGACAGAATCTTGATATCAAAGCAATGATCTCATATACATTATACCGAATGTACAGTAGCTAAGATGAAATTATTCTGATTCTCTTTCTCATATGTTTCCTCTTCCTTGGATTCAAGAATCTTTTCTGCAATGTCACTGTTCACTCATCTAACCTTATTCCTGCCTTTTTGTTGTTTCAGAGGTCTGTAAAGTATTCCATCATGAGAGAGGAGACTGATAGCAGACTTCAGAACATTAAATGTGAAGAGGGGTTTGAATGATTGCTGGTAGTTGGGAATAGAAGTGTGCTTCCTTTCTTTCTTGAGTTATGTTTTTGTTATTGGAAACCATTAGGAGTCCTATGTTTTAGGCAGAATTTAAATAAAATTAAATAGAATTCCCTATTCAAGTTGTTCACATTTTCCATTTAAATCCACATGTTTTCGCCTGCCTAAAAACCATAAGGATTACATTATTAAAATCCCATTAGACTGTAACTTCGATATCACTAGATGTTTTGGGTCTAACATAATAAGAAGAGTAGGTCTATGAAACTATGGCCAAAACGTTTCTTTGTCAAGTATTAATTCAGATATAATATGCAGGCATATCAGAATCAGAATCAGAATCTATTTTGCCAAGTGTGTCAAGACACACAAGGAATTTGTCTCCGGTGTACATGCTCAGTACCTACCTACAATAAACTGTGATTGCAATCATAAGAAACATTCATAATCATAAAGTACATTCATCATGTCATGTACATATAAGCATAAGATACATTGATAACCATCAAGTACATCCATAATAATAATAATAATTTTAATAATAATTTTATTTCTATCCCGCCCTTCTCCTGAAGGACTCAGGACGGCTTACAGGCAATATTAAAATACAGAATACATATATAAATTAAGAACATTATTAAAAAAAATGTCATGTCATGAACATATGCGTGATCATGAATTTCATTCTGCATGACTCCCTATAATGCTAATGGTAGGTAGATGATCAACCCATCTCACTGTCCCTAGAACATGTATCTCTTGGGAGTACTGATTGATTCAGTACCAGAATTAAAGATGGCTTCACATATTTTAAGCACATTAATTTCCTTCAAACTCTGGTGAAGAATATTTAAAAGGTTTAAAAGATAGGTTGAAGGAAGCGCTACCATAAAGATGGTATTTCAAACTTTTGTAGGAAATACTTTGTCAGGAGAGGATCTGAAAAATCTGGGATGAAATATTTATGGATGTGACATTCTCCCTCATATATAAATCATATATGTTAAAACCTCTTGGGTATGATTATTATTCAACCACATTAATGGAATTTTCTATGCATGGTTTTATATAGGGTCTGTAGTTCAATGCAAAGGCAACTGACTCAGGAACTAAAAATTAGGAAAGCAGTCATCTCCTCAGTTCTGGGTAATAGTCAGCAGGACAATTCTTCAAAAACTGAACATTATGGAACACAATTTGGTGCGGTGAGAAAAGCTGGAAATTGCATGGGGGGGGAGCTGCAAAGAAAAAAACATTCAGGAAAATGAAGCCCTGATATTGTGCCCTTCTAAAAGAGTTAATTGAGTATCTGCTCAGTAATTTGCTGACTTTTTTATTTGAAGTACCACCTTCTTGGTCACATGACCCAAAGTGTACAGTATACAGTCCTCCCCTTTTTTCTTTCAGCGTTCATTCACAAACATACATACCCTGTTTCCCCGAAAGTAAGACATCCTCCGAAAATAACACCTACTTACAGTTTTGCTTCTCACTGAAATATAAGGCATCCCCCGAAAATAAGACCTCCCCGATAATAAGGCCTCG
>JANHFO010006459.1:0-15643 GCA_032468095.1 Pareas carinatus | reverse complement strand
GCGCACTAACGTGCCTACCGTCCTTGTCCTACTGTCCCCATTTACTTGTTCCTACTTATATGTTCATATATGTTTTTTTATTTTATTTTTTTACCCTTTACTATTGTTGATGTTCTATATGCTTGACTAAAATAAAAATAAATAAAATAAATTATGTATTTGGCCAATGACTAAAATAATTGGGGGAGGGATCTCTGGAGAATGTTGCATCTGCTTAGAATTTGCTATGTGGTGATCTGAAGGAGGACATTTTGATATACAGGCCTTGTCTGTAACATTTCCTCCCTCTAGAAATACAGGGGGGGGGACTCAACTCTTTGATAAAATGGTGTGCTTTTGTGTTTCTGTCTAGACGGTATTGTGTTCTGCCTTCATAGGCTTTTACAATAATAACATTTTTTATTGTTTTAGTTAGGTGAAATCAGTAATTTAACTAAATTGTACTTTTACTTTGAGATTCTTTAAATGAAATTATGGATTATGAATGCATAAATAACAGGCTGACGCAGTGTCTCAAGTTTAAAGGGGAAAAAAGAAAAAAAAGAAAACAAAACGTGGGGCATTCATAACTGCAAACATTGCACCTGTCTGAAGTCCTGTCTCTCCCACAGACTGTTCTGCAGTCTGAATAATAAACAAATAGCAATTATTTTATCGGTAGCCTTAAATGATGGCAAAACCAGAAAATGTGAAGAAAACAGCAATTCAAGGTACTTAGCTATTAATGCATATCAGATGACTATTTAAAAGAATACATGATGTAGTCAATGGTTTACAAGAGAATCCATAGTTGATTGATCTTCTTTTATTCTTTCACCTTCCATCCATTATGCTACATCCTGATTTCGAAGATCCAATACTGCTCTATATGGTGCTGTTTCATTCCATATAAAACTCTATTGTGGTTTCTTTCAACTTTTTGTCTACGTAAATTACAAATTTTTGCCATTATCTTCTGTCAAGTCACAGCAGATTCCTGGTGATCTCAATGATAAAAGCTGTCCAAGCTGTCTTTTGTTGATATATGAAGTCCTTGTAGGGGCACTCCTGTGGCTTCCATCCCTCGATTTCATGCACTCTTAGCCTCTTTTCCTTCCACTCAACTTGCCCAGTATTATCCTTTCCAATAGGTTCATTAAGGTGTATCCAAAGTATGGTAGCCTTGGTTTTTCACAATCGTTGCTCTCATTGAACCATCTGGCTTGATTCCTCTAGAATGGGATACTTGGGCCTCTTGCCTACCTAAGCCAGATGTCTCCAACCTTGGTTCCTTTAAAGCTTGTGGACTTCAACTCCCAGAATTCCCCAGCCAGCATTCTCCACAGTTCAAAAAGAGCAGAGATATTTTTATTTTGGTACAAGTAATCCTTGGCTTACAATGGTTTAGTGACCATTGGCACTGAAAAAATGGACTTAAGACCAGTTTTCACACTTACAACCATTGTAGCATCCCCATGATCATGTGATCAAAATTCAGATGCTTGGCAATTGATTCATATTTATGACGGTTGCGGTGTCTTGGGATTTCACCTTGTCCAAGCAAAGTCAAAGGGGAAGCCAGATTTACTCAACAACAGTTTGACAGCTACAGTGATTCACTTCACTACTGTGACAAGAAAAGTCGCAAAATAGGGCAAACTCACTTAACAAATGTTTCACTTGGTAACAGAAATTTTGGGCTCAATTGTAGCTGTAAGTTGAGGACTACCTGTATCGCTGTGTATCCCTCCATCCATCTATCAGAACAGGGAAGATAATTAAATTGGCCATGCTAATGTTTATGATAATTGAAATATCATGGTCTTTCTGTCCACCTGACAATAGCTATATGGACCGTATGCCAGGACTGAGTGCATTCTGCCTGCAAACAGGAAGAGGGGGCTGTCACTTTAAAGGTGGTCCATACTTGTTCTGTGGCATTTTATCCATCTATGTTCTCCCTCAAAGTTAACCAGATCCTGTTGACATTGTCTTTCATGACCCGTGACTGCTTATTCATCAGAACTTATCTGTCTTGCCAAGTAGCTTTGCCTCCTTATCTGCAGGCTGTCTCACCATCCATCATCCATAAATGAACTATGTTTCCTTGGGCTAAGGCATGGGGAATTGTCATCTACAGATATGCACTTTGCATGAATTAGACCTTTTCTTCCTTTTTTTCCCTGAAGCAACCAGTTTAGCACAAAGATTAAGGCATCAGGTTAGAAATCTGGAAACCATGAGTTCTAGTCTTGTCTTAAGCCCTAAGCCAGCTGGGTGACCTTGGACCAGTCACTCTCAGTCTTGTGAAGAAGAAGATAAGGACAAACAACCTCCAAAATTGTACCAACAATGCTTCAAAAACTTGCCCAGGCAGAAGTCAAAACTGGCTCAAAGGCACACTTGCTCTCCACCACCCCATAGACAGAAAAGTGAATGGCCCAAGGCTGGTTATCTGATGAATAGCAAGTACATTTCCTACTCTCACTTGTAGATGTTCACTTGAACAACTGAATTTGCCAGCATTTTTTTAAACGATTGTACATTCACTGAGGATGCAATCGCATATACAATTATTACACAAAATTAGCCTTGCTGAAGCCAGACGCAATTTCAGTACATGAATGTCTAAGCTATAGATCAAACTGATGTTCATAATATGATTTTGAAAGAATTCCATCTTTTCAACATGCTATTTTGCTGGCTGCTGAGATTTAAAAATCTATGCCAAAATATATGAAGAGACTACTTCATGGTGTTCAAATTTAGATGTATTTCTAGCATGGTGCATTTTCTGACTTTCCGCACAAAAGAATCACCAAAATAATTTTATGTTTATATATATTGTAACATGTTAGGGCACAGAGTAACTTACAAAGCCAAGGATGATAATTAACTAAACATTCTGGAAGTGTATTGGTAATTTTTTTGTTTTTACAGTATTACAGTATTTTCAAAATAAATTATATCAAACGCTTACAAAAAGCATAAACACTAACAATAATCAAAAGGAGAAAAAACAAAGAAAATGAAGAGAGGAATGCAGAGAGAACAAAAGGAAACAGAAAGCAGCTTTTGAATTCTTCTGTAACACATACTGTATATTTGCAAAATTAACTCTTAGTCTATAATTACAAAGAAAAGAAAAATCTCACTTTTCCCCATTATCTTTTTTTTAAAACATCAAACCCACAAAGCATAAGTGCATTCTTTCCATGTCATACAAAAAGTCTATAAGAAATTTCCAGTTACTATAAAAGTATCAAAATTTTCCCCCTTAATCAAACAAGCTATTTTATCCATCTCTGCAAGTTCCATTACTTTTACCATCCATCCCTCCATTGTGGGTAGTGTCAAACTTTTCCATTTTAGAGCATATAATAGTCTTGCTGCAATTGTAAAAAAAAATATCATGGCTTTTTTCCTAATTACTGTTTGATTAGTTCTAAATGAAAACCTCTAGTTTCAGTTGCATTTTAGGCTTTAGAATCTTCTGAATTGGTGTATGTATTTGTATACAATAATTTGGATTGAATTTTGTGATCCTGGCGTAAATTACTGCATAAATCATGAACAACCAGAATAACTAACAGAGAGGTGTTAAATTGTTTAAAACCAGACACATCAGTGGAAGTTAAAATAATAAGACTGTGTCTGATTTACTTGGGCCACGTTATGTGTGTGAATTCATTGGAGAAGGCAATGATGCTAGAAATGGTTAGTGGACAAAGAAGAAGAGGCAAATAAAGAAGATGATAGGTTGATGATATCAAATCCAATACAGAGTTGAACATACAGTAATTGAAAGCAGCTATGCTTGACAGGGTAGCATGGAGAGAATTTGCCTATAAAGTTACCAAGAGTCAGACACAACTAAATGATTAACAAAACAAGATTGAATTTCATGTGGAATTGTGTACAAATGACAACCATAGTATTGCTATTATGTACAAAAGTTTATTGAAAATGGAAACAGAGGATGAACAAGTTAAAGACTGTATAATAAAATGAGCAAACCATTTTTGATTATTTAGTATTATTATTATTATTATTACATTTTTATGCTGCCCATCTGGATCAGTTGGAGAGTACATGGAACAAGAGATTGAAATATACACTTAATTATAATCTTAAAGATAATTTTTATTAAAACAATATATCACTGGTACATGACCCCATACAATTTGTTAAAAATGTATAAGGGAATTTCAAATATTTGTTGGAAATGTAATCGCTAATATGCATTTGAAGTAAGAATTGCTTTGGAAAGAACGGTTGTTATTAATGTCTTTGGCTTCTGTTGCAAAAATTGTATTTTAAATAAAACATAATCTACCAGTTTAGATTACTTGTTCTCTTTCTTTTATGACTATAAATCAATGAAGTTATTTCTCTACGAGTTCTAATGAGGAATAATCTTGGAAATGTCATGGTATTCTTAGGTGGTCTACATGATGACCCTTGTCCACTAATAAAACAGCTTTTGTAGTGGCCTGATAGTCACAAAGGACCAATTTACCAAAACGTGAACTGATGAGATTGCTTCTTGCTATATTCTCTGTCTCTCTACCCCAAGATGGAGTAGGTGGGTACAACAGGCTAAGTACAGGACTGCAGCAATTCATCATTTTATGGAATGGGACAGAGAGCCTGGCTGGCACCAAGTAAGTCTTTGTGGTCATTGAGAGGGCTATTACTTAATGTTTGAAGTCCCCATATCTGCAAGATTAAATTTGTCTGCCTGGGAATAATTGTCACTGGGTTCAATGCTATTATTTTCTGATGGGCTTAGAATGTTAGACTACATTTAGAGAAAATATGCCCAACTTTTGCTTTTGCATAGTCATAGATCTCTTTGAACTAAAGTTTTACCATAGAATATAATCAATATATGCTTACAGAAGCTCTTTTATGAAATTTCCATTAAACCAGCATTTTAAATACATTTTAAAGGATACAATTAGCCAAAGGTGGCCTATTGATTTACAATGTGGCAGTTGATTAGTTGGTTATTCATTCTATAAAGGCAAAGACAGACAGAGCTAGCCCTACTACTAGACAATAGGAGGAAACTGTCCCAGATGGCAGGTGCTGGAGAGGGTAGCTTCGCCCACTGATTTTTCTTTCTAAACCCTTCATTGAGAAGTGAATGCCGCAAAACCTGTATTTTAAACAGGGACTGTTCCAAGTCCCTGAATTTGCTTGCAGCCTTAGGTACAGGTAACGATACCCTTCTGTGACCAGGACTGAAGATCCAACCGCTGGCACATTCAATGCCTGCATGCAGAAGGGGAATAGGGAGGCATTTTGTGCTGAGGCTCCTGTAGCAAAATATTTCATAACAGTCTTGATTTAACCCAAGGGCGCTATCCAGATATTGTTCTGATCAATGCTGCTGAATGACTGAACTCCACAATGGAGCTATCTGCAAATATATATCACAAGTCACGGGGTTCCTAGGCTCTATTTCCCTCAATTCTACTCCAATATGTTTGGAGGAAGAATTGGAGATTTCCTATAGAAGTGAATTCCATGCACTGTAGAAGTTAATAATCTTATTTACTACTTTAATTTATATAGCTACCCATCTTGCATAAGTGACAATAAAAGAGATAAAACCAATAACATTCATAACATAAAATGAAGAACATAGCAGTCAAGCTCCATAAATAAATGTAATCTATTAAAAAAAAAGACGAGTGAGGAAAAACAATATAAAGTCATTCATTCAATTTGTATTCCACTGCAATTCAGAAACTCTTAGCGGCTTGATGATGATAATGATCATGTCCTGTCAAGACACTGTCCGTTCTTAGCAACCACTCAGGTTATCTCTATGAAGGTCTGTCCTGATATTGGTTCTTCAGCAATTCCAATAATGCCATTATCACTTTTGTAACTAAGCCTATCCACCCCTTGCTGCTGGTTAAAGCATCCACAATAAGATTTAAAAACCATTTAAAAGGAAGACTTACAAAAACCAAATAAATTATATAAAACAAAAGGCAAAGAGAGCCACAATTAAGATTAGCTAGATTAGACTGCTTTGTGGGAACACCTAGCTTTTTTTCAGCATCTTCCTGGATGCCATCATGGAGATGGGTAGCATCTGAACTTCCCTGGGGCTGATGGTGCCCCTGAGAAGCAGCAGCAGCAGCTCCTGGCTTCAGCTTCCTTCACTTCCCAGAACCAAAAGCAGATTCTTACCAAACTGACCTCTTCAGGGCAAAAAACTGTAGAAAAATCAATCCGTAAATTTTGCATTGTATACTTATGCTCTTCCATTAACAGGACAGACTTGGACAGGGGAGAGTCAGATTTAACTCGTTCATCACCCACACCTCTCATGAGAAAATTTCAGTCAGTCACTTTCTTTCAATTCAATCTATCTCATAGGGTTGTTATTGGAGAATTAGAGGATTATTCTCCCATTCATGACAACTTTGGGCTCCAAAGGGATTGAGAGACATTAATATGGGATATATAAGAGGCCCTGTACTTGTGAAGATCACAAGCCTACGTTTGATTTACTTTGGCCATGGCATGCATGCAAATTCATTCAGAAGTCAGGGATATTAGGAATGGTTAGTGGAATAAGAAGAAGGGGCAAACAAAGAACAAGCTGGTTTGATAACATCAAAACTAACACAAAGGTGAACATCTGACAACGAAGGAAGCTGTGCTTGATAGGGTAGCATGGAGAGCACTTGCCTATAAAATACCAAGAGTCAAACATGACTGAATAGTTAAAACAACAACAACAACTTGTGGTATTTCTTCCTCTGTTTATTTCTGCAGAAATTACTTGGGAGGCCTTCTTGGGTGCTGCTCATCTTGAAGAACTGCCACAGATACACCCAGACTTGTTCTGAAGTGTTGGAGTAAGATAGATTTTAACCAACAAGATTATTCTCAAGAAACTAAGCAGAATCAAACATTAAAAAATTGTTAAGTTAATCTGGCTTCCCCATTGACCTTGCTTGTCAGAAGGGGATCACATGACCTTGGGACCCAGCAAAGGTTATAAATAGGAACCAGTTGTCAAGCGTCCAAATTTTGATCACATGATCATGGAGATGCTGGAAAGGTTGTAACTGTGAAAAATGGCCATAAGTCACTTTTTTTCAGTGGAGCCACTTTGAACAGTCACTAAATGAACTGTTGTAAGTCGAGAACTACCTGTATTAGGTTACATTGTGATCCATAATGGAGACTGGTTCACCAGCCAAAATTAATGGTCTAGATCAGAGATTCTTTATCTTTTGGGCCATGGACTCCTTTGTGAATGTGAAAACGATAGACTCACTTCTCAATAAAATGTATTCAGGTGTATAAAATACAGAGCTAGAACTGTATTGCAAAGGAAAACAGTGAGTCTTAAATACAACTATCAAAATATTAAATAATAAAACCCTAAACCTGGTTTAGGCAGTGCTTGTCAATCTGGCTCCATCCATGTTCAGGAGTTGCATTTCCCAGAATTTCCATATCCATTGGGATCTTGGGAATTTCTATCTGAAAAATATCAGGTTGGGAAATGTTGGTCTATGGAATATCAGATGTTTGTCTATCAGTTTAACATAATAAAGTGTTTTGGGCAAAGAGGCAAAAGTTTGAAACAGAATCCTTTGTGAGTGCAATCTGATTGTTGAATACTTGGTGCTTAACTTGCTTGTTTGTTAGTCTACATTTTATTACCCAACAACATCAGTGCTAGTGAGCATGAGGTTTCCTCTGTTTATATATAATAGCTTGCCTTGCCATTGTTGGTGGGTGCATGTTTTTCTTCTTGATAGTTCCTTGATTAGGGTATTGTTTCTGTTTAATTGTTTGTTTACTGTTAAACCCTGCTTATTTGGTTGTTGGCTGCTGGAAAGAATATGTTCTGATCTTTTTGTTTCCTTTTAGCTTTTGATTGTTTCTTTTGAATGGCGTGTAAATGTGGTTTATCTCTCTGTGTCTAAAGATAGCTGATCTATTTGACTTCCAAACTTCCAGGAATTCCCTAGCATTTCTGGAATTAGCTTGGTCTAGAATGTTCAGAGTTCCCAGTTGAAACTATGTTTGAGTCAGTCCATGTGTTGTGCAATGAAATGATTTTCATTGTGTCTTCTGATTGCTAGCCAATATTTATGGATATACTCTGCCAATCTTCAATTTGTCTGTCCTAGGTAGTGACTGTTACAGTCGTTATACTTTATGTTGCCGATGAGTTCTATTTTTTCTTCTTTGGCTTCTGGATTTTTGGTTTAATTATGATGTTCTGGAAGGCTTTAGTTGGTTTGTGTGCTATGATGATGCCGTGTGGCTGTAAGAGTCGGATGGTTGTTTCTGGGATGTTTTTAATGTGTAGCAATGTTATCCTTTTAATTTTCTTATGAGATGGGAAGTTATATTAATTTGATTAATAAATAAAATAAATAGGCTGTGTTGCTTTTTCTGTACAGGGTTGAATAGTCAGACATAATTTGATAATTCATTTTAAGCTTGGGGTATTTTGCCCGAGTAATTTGTACTCAGACTGTTTATTTTGCTTGGCAGAAGGTTTATTTGCTCAAATGACTAAAGGGAACTCTGCTAAATGAAGTCAAAGGTCTAGCCACACAGCAAAGTAGAGACTTTGAGAAGATCACAAGTAGGGCATAAGGTCAACAATGCACACTATCCATCCTCTTACTGCAGCCACTTTGGGAATGACTCACACACTCATTCTTTCTCCTTAAACTGAAAGGTCACATAAATTTAGCATGCCCGTGTGCTGTTCATGCTTAGATTTACCTCCCTCCACATTTATTGAACAAATCTTCAGAAATCTGGTATAGCAGCTATGGCTTTATCTATTGATTCTTACAACAAATCAGATAGTTTAGGCAGAGAGGCAGTTATTTGATCGCAGCTTATATGCATGACAAGATGAATGTACTTTATGAGTATGAATGTATCTTATGATTGTAATCACAGTTTGTTTATTGTATGTAGGTAGGTATAGAGCATGTACACTGGAGACAAATTCCTTGTGTGTCCAGACATGCTTGGCCAATAAATTCTGATTCTGAAGACTACAAAATCTGGGTTGCAGACTTCAGATGCTCCCAGGCGGCAGTCAAGAGTTTGACTGAACCATAGATTGTCGTCTTGCTAACCCACTATCCCTCTCCATGTGTTAGTTTTCTGCATTTCTTTTCATTCGACCTGGATTGTCTGGATTTTTGCAGCCCATACCTAAGAGCTGTCTGTATACTACATGCTACTACAGTTTTATCTACCCAATTTAAGGGAAGATTTTCACATTACAGCAGCTATTCAGAGGGCAGTCAAAAACAACCTATTTGACAGTTATTGACCAAATTTAATGATGTAGATCAGATTTTTGTTTCATGTAAGGGGGGGGCATGGGATGACATGGTAAAAATGGACAGATTCTTAAGAGCAGGCAGTTGTAATAAAAAGGTCATCATGTGATCTCCTCTGAGTATGATTTAGGCTTATCTGTATGCAAAATGAACTTCGAGGATTCTGGAATCAATCATTTTAAATTGTTCCGTTTCCCCAATCCAGCACTCTTTTAGACATGTTGGGTGCGCAATTTGAAGAGGTATTAGTCACTATATTTTAAAATTGATTGGTTTTTAGACACTCCTTTCATCTAAATATGCATAATATGATAAAGAACATCAATGACTGTGACATACCAGAAATATTAAACAAAAATAATATACATCAGATTCGTTTCTCCATAAGTGCCTATCAGTGCTGATGAAACTTTTTAGATACAGATTGGGTTCGTGCACCATGCTAAGCAGTGGATTGCTTAAGTATAGTTTGTTGAATAAACAAGAGCTGACCACATTCTCACAATATGCCAAGTCTTGAGCCATAGCTACGAACAATGTCTGGGGTTGCACAACATGATAAACCAAATCTAAATAAACCTTAGCAACAAATAGGTGCAAGATAGGTGAAAAAATTCAGCGAAATATACTAGAAAGGACCACCAATTCTAATGATACTGATTGCTAAATAATAACCATAAATGAGTAAATATTGGGGACTTGGAAGCTGCCAGAGATAACTGTATATCTGAAGACTTCAAAAAGTAGCAAGGAGAAGACTGTGGTCTACAAATTCAAGAGTGAGAAACATCCACCAAGGAGGGACAAGATTCAGGATAGTAGCTGTGACTGAACCTCTGCTCTTGTTTATATGCATTAAAGCTACCATCTTTTTAAGAGGGAAGGCAGCATTTGTGAGATATAATACAAGAATAGTTTTACCTTCACTCATCTAAGTCAAATCAGATCATGCAAATTACAACTTGCATGGAATAGAAAACAAACTGGTCTCCCAGGATACAGAAATCTTTTACCACTATTCCCCCTTCCCTGAGATATGAGAGTGACATGGAACACAATATAGTATATTCTCAACATCGGCATTCACTGAAATCAAGTGGCTGCTGCAGCTGCTGATGACTCCCATCAAAATGTACATTTGGGCTAAATTACTATGAGTAAAGGATTCTTGTATTTTATATTCAAAGGAAACAGGAAAGTAGTTCTTCCTGTCATTCCAGAAAACATGCAATCTACATTCAATTGAACTGGGCCATTTCAGACATAATTTGCAGTTGAAGTCAACATAAAAGAAATCATGGACCCCCTTGCTTATACACAGCAAGGTAGTTTGGAGCATAAAGAGGTGGAAATGCGGTGCCTACCTGCAACTCTTTAAAGCAACCACTTCTCCACTCTTTCCCAACAATCATACTCCAAGACACCTTTGGGAATCAGACTCAAATGGCCATACTATGTAATCAAATCATCCAAACTCTTCTTCAATACTGTTTTCAATACTCTCCTTTCTAGTATGTTTCTTTCAGGATTATTTGGAAGAAGGAACTGGAGAGTAAATTTCAGATTTACAAGTTTGTCTGAGAGATCATGTTGAAACATAAAGATATTAGGTTTGCCTGTAAAGTGATGGGTGAATATCTGTATCCAACAAATGAAAAGCTACCATTGTTGCATCCCAAGATTAAGAGGAAGTGAACAAGACTGAATGAAAAATTAGAGGAGGATTAATTTGAGTGTTTGACAGAATATTGATCAACAGGGTAGGAGAGGTGACAAAAAGCAAAACTGAGCAATTGTCCTTTGCCTTCATGCTGGATAGAGATACTGTAAACCTTATCTTTACTCTTTACTCTTACTACTGCTCAGGAAGAGTGGAGCAATATATGAATGTGAGAAGGAAAGCTTAAGATACATTCCTTGATTAGAGAATGTGTATGATAAAAGGTAGAGGGTTTAATTAGACCAATGTTTCTCAACTTTGGCAACTTCAAGATTCTGGGAGTTGGTCCACATATCTTGAACTTGCTGAGGTTGGGAAAGACTGAACTAGACAATATCATGCAGAAATATGAATATTAGTTGCTGAATGGGATAAAGGCCAGTATATGACAGAAGTAAAACACGTGAAATTAAATGCAATGTTAGTGATTGATTCAATATTGAGCTCGGAATAAAACAGTGAGATGTTCCTTGGAAATGTAAGATATTTTTGAATAAATATACAATGAAACCTTGAATATATTAGAAATATGAAGGTTGGGGAAGATGTTTATGTATATTTCTTTTTCTCTTCTCTTATCTCATGTCTTTAATTTCTTTGAATTTCTATTTCTTATTCTATATTTGCTACCTGCATAAGATTGCTTAGAATAGTCTCCATTAATTACAGAATGGAATAGTGCAATGTAACAAGCTTTAAAAGCATGCTGCTATAATTTTATTCACGACTTTAGATGGAAAGCAATTTGAAAGGGCAGTATAGTCCCCAAAAGCAGAATATAAATACTTCACTAAGTTTATTATAGTTCTGCAATCAAAAGCTCATTTCTGGCAAGGGAAAAATCTTGTGAAATGTTAAACACATTTATTATTGTATAAAAGAGTTTGTTGCCATAACAACTGTATTAGCTGTTAAAGGGCCACAAGTTGGTTCTATTTGCTATAGGTAATTCTGCCTCTGGAAAGGGTTTCAAAATGCCTTTTTTTTTGGCAGATAGTCTGGAGAGTTTATCTGAGGGCGGATAGAAATGTTATAGGCCTGAATCTGTTCTGAAGTTCTATCTGTTATGGAGGTGAAGAATTACATACAAAATATACATTTTTATAACCATCCTCTGACTGTAGTTTAGTATTGGTCAATGATCTTGAAAAGGAGAAGAGCCAATACCAGTATAGTCAATTATTAAACATTATTATAAATGATAATTGTTGAAGATAGAAAATTATTTAGGAGCCTGTTTCGACTCGTGGTTAAGGCTTCAGACCAGAAAACAGGAGACTCCGTTCTCGTCCCACTTTAGCCATGAAAGCTAGCTGACCTTGAGTCAGTCACTCCCTCAGCCCAACCCATCTCACAGAGTTGCTGTTGTTGGTAAAATAGGAGGAGGAAGAAGCTGTCCTGGATATCTTTGTTGTCTTGAGGTATCTGTAAAATAAAGACTGGGTACAAATAAATATTTCTAGTAACTGAAGTAATAAACTTCTCAAAACAAGGTGTAGGGAAGAAGCGCTACTGTCCTAATGTATCTTTTTTAGGGGGCTAAATGGAGTTTTGGTTTCATCCTGGTTTTAATAGATTGCCCACATTTAAAAATATTTGATTTCCAAGTATAATGGGAAGCTTAGGGAAACAGTTCCCTTTTTTCTGCAACTCAGTTGTGTCTTCAACTTATGAGCATTTACATTGCTTGAATGAAAAAAAGTCAAGAGGTAAGGCCAAGGGTGAAAAAAATAAAACATGGCATCTGAAACATTAATTAATGTATTGTGACATAAGCATTTAGAGGCTACAGTCAGTTGACAGGATAATAGCTGACTGGTGTTTATGTTTGTGTCTCACTGTGTATATACACATAGAGTGTAGCATGGATAGAGAAAAGGAAAAATTGAGAGACCAGGAACTAAACAGCATCCAAAGTCAGAGACAGTATCTGATGCGTGTCAACTTGAAGTAAATTCAATAGAAAAGAGATGTAGTTCAGTAATGGATCACATTAATCTTGCTCAAAGGTTCTAAGTAGGACTCCAAGTAGTTCTCTTTCCCACTATTTTTACTCAATTTGGCACATGTGGTGTCTTGTCTTATTTAGTTACATGTACTCATTGGAGTTATAGTCAAGTCCATCTGGATTGCAAAAAAATGTCAGTGTACAAAATCTATGGTGGACAATATAAGGCAGCTTCCTACATTCCTAAACAGTTAAAGGTATTGCTTACTTATTGTACAGTTGTATCTGAAGAGAGAAGTGTTGGTTTGGGGGAAACAGATAAAATGTCATCGCAGTGTTAAAATGCAAACTCTACCCTTTTGTATTTGCATCTGGATGCAAGTATGAAAAGAAGAGCTTGTGATGCCAAAAAGCACATTACTTTACCATTTTATGTTTTATTTTATTTGCATTCTGTCTTTATTATTTTTTTTACAAATTAGTTATATGCAAGATACCTTCTTCCTATTTTCCCCACAACAACAATCTTGTGTGGTGGGTTGGGCTGAGAGAGAGACTGGCCCAAAGTCACCCAGCTGGCTTTCATGGCTAAGGCAGAACTTGAACTCACATCTTCTGCTTTCTAGCCTAGTGCCTTAACCGTTAGACCAAACTAGCTCTATTGGCACCACCGTGGATTGGATTGAAACAGATGAGACAACAGGCTAGCATAGTAATTTGTGCTAAACGGTTTCTATGTTTCTCTGAAAACTTTTAGGAGAACTGGGAAGTAAGTTTTGGATTTCTCAGTTTGCCTGGAAAAATGTATCTCAAATGAAGTTCCATTAAGGAAAGTTGGTGACCAGGTTGCAGGTATGGAATATCAATATGCCAAAGGTTTGACTACACCTTGACATGTACTGGTAACAAGGGTATTATAGCAGAGGACTTTTCAACTGTCTTAGTCAAAGAAAGATTAGTGGCATAGCTGTTTGAACATCTTGTCAGCAATGCTGGAAGGCAAACACAACTGAATCCACACAGTATTTATGACTGCCATCCTCATCAAGTGATCTATATTAAGTTGTCTACTTTATAGGTAAAATTGCATGCATTTTTGGTGCCTGAGCAATGATTGTAATAAAAAAACCCTGTAAATGTATATTTTACGCCAATATATATTTTACGCCAATATATATTGACAGTTTGTATAGTTAAGGCATTTTTTTAATCGTACTTTGCAGATTTTCTGCTTAAAATGGCATGCAGATTAGCACCACGGGAAGTAGCAATTTTACTTAATGTGATGTATTTGGTTTTGCCATATCATGTTGTTTGAATCCGGCCATCATGATGTATGGGCCATGGTTGATGGCTTACGACAATGCGATGAATTTATTTAACTATAGCTTATACCATAATCCATGGTTCCACGTGCTTTTAGAATGTCAGATGAGATGAGCTTACAGTGACCCAACACAGACAGTTCCTATGCTATCCATCAGGAACAGCTTGTTCAATTTGCATTCATAATTTGAAAACTTGACATTTTGCAGAACCTGCAGGCGTTGACAAGGAATATTTTAGTGGCTGAAAGAGAAACAGATAATTGAAATTTAGGTAGATTATGTATGTGTAGGATGTGTGATTTTGTGATACATATTTAACATGGGTTCAAGTTTTGTTCCTGGTTTGTTTGTTTTTCTCTGCAGACCTATGCCCTATAAAATTTTTCAACATTACAGGAACCAACTATATGCAATTATAGTTTTTTTACAGAAAAGTGTGTGTTTGATTTTTAAAAATCTAGACCTCTCCAAAGACAGACATTATAGTTGGTTACTTCCAAAATTTGGTAATACAGGGACAGCCACATTGCAGGCATTCAAGGGAACTCTAGAATATTTGGTAAGCATTAGATTGAGGAACACTGGAGAACAACAAAACAGCAATCATTTTTTGAACAGAAGCATTATGAAGAGATGAAAGTCCTTTTTTTGAAGCAATCTTTCTTTAAGATCTTCCTGTCTTTTTCTCCTTTAATCTTCATTTCCTGTCATCTTGGTTAATCAAGCAGTAATATAGTCATCAGCTTGAGCTTTTCAATCGCCAGCCTGACATCCATCCATACTGATATTACAACATCAGCCTAACAGGATGAACTAATCAGTTGCCATTTCTGCTGCGTGCATTAAATGTTGCTATATGCTTTGCTTTCATTTTCCCTATAAGCAAAGACATTTTAGGATGCAAAGAACTTCTGGGATTGTTCTGAAAATTCTGCTTAGAAATGTTGAAGGTGAGTTGATATGGCTCTGCTTCTTAGATAAATAATAAGTGGGAAACACCAAGAATATTACTGCTAATCCTTTAAAACACCAACATGGTATTTTTCAGAGAGTGAAAAGGGGCATTTCAATCTCCTGAACCAATGGTAGTGCCTGTAGTTCACCGAAGATCACTGCTAACCATGTGCCTTTTCCTCCCTACACCACTACAGTAAGATTCAACCCCAACATAGAAGATTTATAGAATACGAGCTATTGGTACCCGTGCTACGCTACGGGTTTAGTATAGTTAACTATGATAATAAGGTATTTTAGATAGATGTTTGACTGGTTTGTAATATCAAGTGGTAGAAAAAGTTGCCTCATGTAATGTGTG